>JAECUM010014975.1:0-54773 GCA_016617855.1 Megalonaias nervosa | reverse complement strand
ATATATATATATATATATATATGTGTGTGTACACCGATACCATTACAATAGCCCTCCTCTACTCAAACAGGTAAGCTAAATGTGATCAACTAAGACATGTCTTTGCTAGCCAGGAAATTTGTTCACTGCTATTTATCCAACAATATCCATGGCTGATGAAAGTTATTATGGACACGGAACATTACTGAATCTATAACCAAGTCAGAAAACCAATTTTTTAGTAAATAATGTTTTTCTGAGAATACTTGCCAGATCACATTAACATTATGCTACCTCCTGAAATAAAAGACAAAAAGTACTCTTTTCTGTCTATATTATATGTGCAAAGGTCTCAACAGATTCAGATTTTGTTCCAAATCTGAGACAAAAAAAACTAGATAAGGTTAACTCTGCATGCCAGCCAGCAGCTTCTATGATGTCTCTATCAAAATATTGCAGTCTAAAGTGAGGCTCACAGAGATCACTCTCATTTCCCGAGATGAAAAGTATGCTGAGCATATGACCCATGAAAATAAACCATGAGATTTGATATCCTGCTTTCCTGCTGTCATGGAGAGAAGAGTCAATTGTGGTTGCCACGCCTTGTCTCAGTATGCTGCATGTAGTACTTCTGGGCAAAGACAGGATCTTGCATGGCTACTTCTCTAGACTTACCAATTAGATGAGACAGAATGTATCACAACTCTCTGGATACCCACTGATGGTAACCGGTACTTGGATACAAAGCCTGGTTGTATCATGAGGATCACCAAACCATTTGATCTGATCTAAAGATAGTTGAGGTTCACTGAAGGAGATGTAACTCGTTCACATTGCATACCAAACTTAGAATAACAGATTTTGTAAGATAACAGCTTCAGCAAGGTCTGGGCTAATGGCTTGAGCTAGGTTAAGACCCTGGACAGATTTCCTTCTGGAAACAGGGTGAAGGATTTTGATTTATTAATATTAAAATAAGCTTATAGATCTAACAGAGACTGATATCTTTTCTGCCATGATGGCTGAATGTGCCAGATATCATGGAGCAGTAGCCTTTGAAAGTAACTGGTGCCAAACTTTTTCTCCTCACAGAACCTGAGAAAACTTCTAGTTCAGGGATCAAGGCACTCAAATGGATGGTGTCAATGACTTGATGCCAGTCTCTGAAAACACACTACATTCTCTCATAAACCTTCTTGCTCTCCAGATTCTCTCAACAACTGAAGGTCTAAATTGTTTCTCGCACAAGGTTGTCATGACAAGAGCCAAGCATGAAGGGATATACCATGTGGGGTGGAGTGGAACACCTGCAACTGTTTGAGAAAATTAGGTTTGGCTGTAATCTTTTCTGGTAAGTCTATATCTAGCTCAAGTAGATTGTTGACCCTGGACTTGTCCCATCTGAGGGGGGCTATCAGAATCAGCTTGCACTTAGGACCATGTATTTTCTATAATACTTTTGGTACTAAGACTTCTGGGAACAGTGAGATAAAGATGGGCTGCCTGTGGTTCCACCCTGCTGCAAAATGGCAGATCACTGGATACCCCCAAAGTATGCAAATTTGATGAAAAACCTATGAATGAGGGGACCATTCCATGTGAATATCGTGATCCTGACTGTAGTGAACGTCAACCAGAACATCGAGTCTGTTTCTGATTTGCACATCAATCTGAATTTGATAGCACCAGTGAAGACACTGCCACACCAGTAAGCATGGGTCAGGTGATTTGGTGCCCACTGTTTGAAGAGGCAAGTTACCACTACCAAGTTGTCTGAGTTATTCCTTCAAGAGCTGAAAGATGTTTATGATTGTTTTCATTTCAAGGAGGTTGATGTGAACAGACCATTACCCAGGTCCCCATGCCATGCCAGGTCCCCATGCCGGGTGAATAGGGACATTAAAGTAGCCATCATCTGAGATTGAGGCTGACTGCACAATCATCCCTCCAGGACAGTCAAACAGATCTTGCGTCTCTGTTTTGAGCCTCAGCAGAAAAATGAATTCATTGATGTGGCTCAGGTCTATGATCAACCTCAAGTTGTGATTGACCTTTGCAATAAGGAACAGCCATAAATGGAACCCCAGAGATTGTAAATTTTTTTTTACAATTTCCACTGTCCTTTTGTTAATGAACAACTGTATCTCCAACTAAAGAGTATAGTCTTTCTGCTGATCTAATGGCACATACAACAGAAGGTGAGAGGAAGAAAGAGGATGTTGCAAAAATAAAACCAAAGTCCACCAAAATCATCCATCCATTTTGCAGTAATAGGTTGATCCAATGTGATATTAACCGCAGGAGTCTGGTGCTCACTGATAAGCTGTTTACAGATGATGGGAGTGTTAAGTTAGTGGTGGGACATGGAAGGCTTGGGGACAGAGATTCCTTTCACTTGGCTTGCCTGTTATTCATCTGTTGTGGCAGTGGTGATGGATTTTGTTGTTGTGGGTTTAATGCCATCTTCAGCACATGGTGGTTAGTATAACTAATGGAGGAACAACCCTGGAAAAATCAGGGAATAACTGCTGACCCACAGGAAGCTACTGGCAAGCTTTTTCACATACCCACACAGACCGAGTTTGAGACTCAAATCCATGTGGACAAAGGTGAGATGTCTTTGATCAGTATTGGTGAGCATTTCAACCACTAGGCCAACCAGGATCCCAATGTTGGATTTCTAAACAAAGATACAGGTGTATCTGCTAGCTGCCTCCTCCTAACTTCCTCAATCTTCAAGCAGTAATGGAATGGTAAGCCAAATTATGAAGTCAAGACTGGCAGAAGAAGCCAACGCGTTCACCACTGCATAGTATGCTACTTTGTTAATGACCCAAGCAATTCGTGCCATCAACTCCCTAGCATGATGGTGGAAAATCGACAATGGGCCAGATCCAGCACTGACTACATGGCAATGTTTCGAACCAGCTTCAAATGGAATGTGTTCAAATTTACCTAATGCTGGAGTAAAGTATGGTAGGTATTGGAATGTGTCTTGTACCAGCGTGACAAAAAATGTCTCTGGTAACTGGCTTTCCAAAAGGAAAGCTTTAGCATTTACCAGGGCAGCTACATGCAAACAAATGATCGTTAAAGATCCTGATTTTTGTTGACTAGGAAGCAACCAAAAAGTATGGAAACTCTTTCACATGATCAATGTCAATTGACACTTTGACTTTATAATCGTGTGTGGTGGCAGGGGCTGCAGGGCATTCTAAAGTTGACAACACCTTTTATATCTTCTAGAAAGCAGCCTTAAAACTAAACTCTGTCCTCTCCATGGTCAAATCAGTGTAGGGTTATTAGTCTGGAGTATCTTCACTCTCACTGTGTGAATACTCCTGATCAGCATTTGCTTCCATTTTGGGATAAACCATTCCCTGTGGTAACAAAAATGCAATACCATCATCCCTAAATAATCCACAATCCGGTACTCTGTGGGTAGGCAGCGAAAATAGGAAAAGCTAGCTCCACCATTTTGTCACACCTGGCTATCCTGCTGGTTAGCTGGAAAAATGGTTGACCTGGTTGTCAGATGTGTGCACGCCGATCGGGTTGGTTTTAGTACTGGTCATGCCAGGAGCATGAATGGATGGAGTGACTTTTTTCACTACTATCTCCGTCACAATATGCATGCATGGTCGTCATAATATTTCACCAGGATTCCTGTCCTTATACACAGAAGATGCCATATACATGGCTAAATAATCTATCACTTAGATCACAATAAATGAATCCAGACTGGGGCAAATGGACTGGATAGATGGCCGGTAAAACTCCAGATAAGATGGTACTATATGCTGGATCCACCAGATCTAAATAATACCCTGTTTCTCAATTGACAGGCTCAAAGGCCATGCGTGAATAAGCAGGGCCTTTTGACACCCATTGGGCTGCCTAATAATGGGGGAATAATCCCTCATTGGATTCAAATTATCTGCAGAGATGCTGCCAGGAATTTTCTTAGAGGGGAAGGTCCCTCACACCTACCTCATGGGTTGGGAGAGTTGGGGGAGACAATGCCGAATGATGGCTGATGGGTAACATTATTATAAGGTATATGCATACCTAAGTTAAGACAAGAATTTAATGACTTTATATCGCCTCTTTGACAAGAAATATGTAAATCATCTAATTTAGTTTGCTGAGCTACTAAATATTTTTCTCTGCTTCTTGTCACTCCACTTCTTCAAAGCCTCTGAACGCGAAATGGTCTAAATGACCCCATTGTATCTGAATAATCGTCCATTTATTCACTATTTCTGATGTTAAGAGCAGTGTGAATTCACTTTGTGAACTAATTCCCCTCTCACAATCTGCTGTTTGTAATGGGAGATCCACTACAATTTTGTACAACTAGAATAAATTAAGGAGCTGGTCTTCTTGATACATGAACATAATTTTTCACAATTCAGTCATGTTGTCCCTAGGATTTTTCTGTTGTAGGACCTCATTTCTTGCAAGGCTGTTCAACCAAAGCTGCAGCCTTTGAAGAACACAGTTTAACCTATGCAACCATTTTCATTAGTAAATGGATTATTTTTCTTATATTCTCAACTGAGAACACATAACATCCCTCCTTTTTGGTTCTTTCCTTAACAAGCTGAAGGTACTCAACTATTTGTCTTGGAATTTTGGTTCCTTTTCTTCTATTTTTCTCAGCCTCCAATTCCCCTTCCATGTGCTGTGGATGAGGTGCAGACAATTTCTGTGTCATTGGTTGTGCGATATCTTCAGTTCACATCAGAACACAAGAGCTTTCCTCTTGCTCTATTGACTGCAGTAGATGATCTTATCACAAAGAAATTGATTATTGTCTGGATCAGTTTGTTAAACCTATCAAGGGCACAATTCAAAACATCTGGATAGTTTCTGCAAACAACTCCAGTGGATTTCCATCATACATAATGTTAGTATTCCATCATTAAAACTACCTTAGTATAGCTTGATTGAAATCACTCACAATATGGATGACCAAGAATTCATGTGACAAAATCCCGCAGCCTGGCACCATATCTTTATTTGTGAAAGCAAAAGATGGAAAAAGTAAAATTTGGACTGAGGTCAGGAAATGCACTGCTGTCTAGTCAATGCCAAGGCTGCTGAAAGGCAGGCATATCCAATGATAACATGTACCATGCAGCCTTGATTAACAAAGTCCAAGAAAGTGATAAGTTTCACAAAATATGAAATTCAAAACAATGTATACCATCAGTTTATAAATGAACATGAATCCAAACATTCTGAATGGATGGATTGAATTTAACACAAAATGACCTGCATTTAATGGAAAGCTTATTCTATACCATGTTAGGTACACGTGAAGCTTAAAAACCATTGACACCCAGCAGTAGCAAAGTAAGGTAATAGTCAAGCATTATTGCCTTTTGTCTATATAATATACACAGACAAGATGAAATTTCCTTGTTTAGTAGGGCTGGATTTGGGATGAAAAAGGCTTATGTTTCCTAATGTTAATATGTTCAGGGAATGTATTCTAAGGAGAAATAACAATTTTTCCTATCAAAAGAAAATGTATCAATGAAAAGAGAAGGTATACACAGGTGATTTAATCAAAATTGACAGATTGTTATGGTATGATATGTGCTGCTGCGTGTAACAACTGTTCCACAGAACCTAGTGTCTGATCTTTATCTATACAATGATGTAACATTCCCTGTGACTTGGGGTGAAACAATACCCCTGTGCCACATATCAATATGACAAAAGCTCAACATACATATTGATACACATATCAATTTGAAAATAAGATTGCCATAATATGTCAGTTTATAATATGAAGTTTATTATTCATAGTATTAAAGATTAAAGTAACTTTTGTAAGGCATCTCATTTTGAATCTTTTATACTGATGGATGTCCGTCTTGAAAAATATTTTTCATACCATAGAAAAAAAGATACATATGTTTCCCCATCCATGTGAAAGTGAGACCAAAAAAATACCTAGGTGTCAGATCTACATGGACTGACAGTGTAGGTGTTATTACACAATGATTCAAATATAAATCTATATTTATATTTGATATATATAAATATATATATTTATATAGCACTGGGCAGGTAGTATCTTGCTGAACTGACTGACAGGAAGAAAGAATTATCATCTGAAAAAGCTGTGACAAAGTTATATGTATGGAAAGCATGCCATGCTTGCTGGTTTTACCTCAAGGCTGGCCTTTAGTGATGGGCAGAGAAAACCAGGAGTGTTACTGATGCGGTAACTGTAGGCACCCACATATGGTTCCCATTCTGAAAGAAAAATCAAGAGTGTTGCAAATGGCACAATACCCTACCAACATAGGTTAATTGCTTGAATGTGTTTTCTGGAGTATAGTTTGAGTACACATGTACCAAGTTTTCTTAAAATCGGTCATGCAGAAGTTCAGTTATTATCCAGAATAGAGTTTCCTCTGACCCTTGCCACCCGATTTTTGATATTTGGACATTTATGAGAAATAGCGAGTGTAACATTCGTTATGTCTTTAATCCGCTGAGAGATGAGATGCAACTATAGCGTTGATAAAATTTGACCTGGAACTCGCCATTTGCATTCCGAGTCACATGACTACACAAATCTTGCAACCTACATGTCAATGACATCAGAGGTCCAATAGTCATGTAATATCTACTATAAACCATTTCAAAAGTTGTTGTACATAGAATTCGAAAATAATAATTAAAAGTCACATAATACTTGTATATAAATATAATGCACACTTAATTCTCAACATATTTATTCTGAGAACAATGACTAGAAACCTGTCGGTATTGCAGCAAGGTGGAGAAAACCAGATTCATCAAGTACTAAGCACGTGTCAGCGATGTATTTTGTTGGTATCACATGACTACCACACTGACCTGTGCTCTCTGCTTGTGGAATCTTCTTTTTTTTTTCAAGCTGCTGCAACATTTACAGATTTATGGTCGTTGTTTCCAGAATAAATATTTTTAAAAGTTTATGTTCTTGTATTTTTCTATAAATATTACATGACTTTCATTTATATGTTCGATTTGTTTTCCTACAGCAACATTAGAAATAGCTAATTGTTGATATCACGTGACTATTTGAACTCTGAAGTCATTGACATGTGGGTCATGAGATTTGTGTAGTCATGTGACTCGGAATGCAAATGGCGAGTTCCAGGTCAAATTTCATCAATGCTATAGTTTCGGCTAGTCTGTCAGTGGACTGAAGATATAACGAATGCTATACTCATAGTATCTGAGAAAATAAATCATATTCCTATCGATTTTATGCAGGTATATCTTGATGAAAGGTCATTAAAGTTTGCTAGGCCAGTTAGTAAGCAGCTGCCCTATGCCAACACCAAATGGTGTCGGCAAATTCCAACTTTTCGATAGAGAATGGACTGTGACCCTACACCCCAAAACAAATGTCCAAATATCAAAAATGGGATGGCAAGGGTCAGAGGAAGCTCGGACTATATCCAGAAATGAAATGCATGGGCAAAATTTATTTGTAATAACACTGACCTCCAACTTAAAGACACCAACTCCCATATTGCTAATGAACTGGATTTAAAGGTAAAATGATTATAAAACATGTACCAATATTCACTGAAATTCGTTGATGAGAACTGAAGTTCTGGTCTTCTTTATTTTTAGCAACAGTAACTTAACCTTAAAGATGAACACCAAAAAATCAAAAGCTTGATTTCTTAGGCAGATGGGAACACAAGTACACGGTTACATACATATGTGATGTATAGTTCTGAGGTTATAGCCATCCAAATGAAAGGCAATGTGAAAATTCTGAAAGACATCCCTATATGACTTTCAAAAGAAATAGGTCCCTCATACCACAAAATATGTCATCCTTTACTTAGACACCACAGTAACCTGTAGTGTGGTATTGTATTTTCATGCTGAACTTCTCACCAAAGGTTTACTCATGCCAAGTCCATGTTTTAATCACAGAACAGGCAGCTGCATAAATGGATGACCAATGTACATATGTTCAAACATGTCCGAGAGTTCACCTCCCTTTAGCTATCAAATTTCTTACAAATCTTCATTCTCAACAGGCATAAACCTTAGTCCCCTCTATATATTATGAAACAAGTGAGTCATGTCCCTTTGCATGTGTGTATGTTTGGGATTCTTAACCTAGCTTAAACAATTTGAGTCATTTCACTATGATGTTTGCATTGTGGCTGTTTATAGTGATGTCTAGCACCGGGGCATCATGCAACAGACATGTAGCATCATGCCCACCCAGTTACATTATCCTGACATCAGACTGACCAGTCCTAACACTAACCTCTTAATACTGAATGCCAAGCGAAGCAGCTGCTAGTACCATTTTATATGTCTATGGTATGACTCAGCTGGAGTTTGAACACGTGACCTCCCACAACCGAGATGGATGCTCTGACCAGTTAGGCCCTTTGCTCTAAGTCCGATATAAATTGCAAACTACACTGAACTGAACAGGGTTAAAAAAAAAAAAAAAAAAAATTAGCAAAACTTGGGTCTTACTGCACCAAAGTTGGCCTTATTGCAGTACATGCTTATCATGTTTACTTCTAAATGCAGATACTTGTATCCCCAACCTCTGACCTTTGAAGCTCTTCAGTTTGATAAGGGAAAGTTTGGCCTAATGGCAACAGATGTGTAAATTCATATATTATAATAAATGACTTTCACAAGCAGACACCTGAAAAAGACTGTTGATTGCACAGTAATTCAACACTATTTCTGCTGATGACAATTGGAATTTCTTATTTATATGATTTAGAAAGTGTATCTACATCTCATTATTTATGAAACTAGAAATATGTTCTTAGAACACTGATGCCACACAAAAATGCCTTATTTAACCTAACCACAAACATTAACCATAGTGTGATGGTTGGATGGCTAGATAAGGTTAACACTATATGCCACTATAACTGACATGATGGGCCATAAGACAAGACAAAAATCTTGCAGTGAGTATTTTCTTCATTTTGATCAAACGTTGATCCACATCAAAGGCTAAATCTGACATGAGCTCCTGACAGTAAGAAATGTAATTTGCTAGAATGTGAAAAACAAAAGTGAAATAAGAATAATAAAGTTAAAGCAATAATGTATAAAGCAATGACAGTAGGATATGGCGTTACCCTTGTCAGTCTGTACCTTCTTCCATCCATCAACCTCACATACCGTATAAAATCTTCATGCATCTGGGTCAACACTGATGCACGTTTGGCTGTAGTTGTATAAAACTTTGTGTATTAATGCCTATTAGTGAGTGCAATAACATTTCACAAAATGTAGGTTGCAGTGACCTATAATGCAAAAGAGGGAAAAAAGCCAGTTGTGATCTATCAACTCCTTTCTGTTTTTTAAACTTACTGTTTTCCATCCTGAATCTAGTGTCCATTTTGTGACCCCACCATCCTCTAAGTTGGGGGAAATCACTGTGAAAATGTTTCTCATGAAGAAAACATCCAGCCAGACCACCTGCCCCTGAGTTTAAGTACTGAAATGTATAACAATTAGAAAAGAATACTGAAAACAGGAAATATTCCGCCAGCACACCCACCCTGGTGTTAAGTACCGAAATATAAAACAGAGGAAGAGTACTAAAAATAGGAAACATTCTACCAGCCCACTTGGCCCTGAGATTAAGTACTGAAATATACAACAGTTAGAGAAAGAATACTGAAATATAAAACAAAGAATAATGAAATATACAACAGTTAGAGAAATAATATTGAAATATACAACAGACAGAGAAAGAATACTGAAGTGAGAGAAAGAATACTGAAATATACAACAGGTAGAGAAAGAATACTGAAATATACAACAGATAGAGAAAGAATACTGTAATATACAACAGTTAGAGAAAGAATACTGAAATATACAACAGAGAAAGAATACTGAAATGAGAGAAAGAATACTGAAATATACAACAGATAGAGAAAGAACACTGAAATATGCAACAGTGAGAGAAAGAATACTGAAATATACAACAGAGAAAGAATACTGAAGTGAGAGAAAGAATACTGAAATATACAACAGATAGAGAAAGAACGCTGAAATATGCAACAGTGAGAGAAAGAATACTGAAATATACAACAGAGAAAGAATACTGAAATATACAACAGAGAAAGAATACTGAAATATACAACAGATAGAGAAAGAATGCTGAAATATGCAACAGATAGAGAAAGAACGCTGAAATATGCAACAGAGAGAGAAAGAATACTGAAATATACAACAGAGAAAGAATACTGAAATATACAACAGAGAAAGAATACTGAAATATAAAACAGTTAGAGAAAGAATACTGAAATATAAAACAGTTGGAGAAAGAATACTGAAATATACAAGTTAGAGAAAGAATACTGAAATATACAAGTTAGAGAAAGAATACTGAAATATACAAGTTAGAGAAAGAATACTGAAATGTACAAGTTAGAGAAAGAATACTGAAATATAAAACAGAGAAAGAATACTGAAATATAAAACAGTTAGAGAAAGAATACTGAAATATACAAGTTAGAGAAAGAATACTGAAATATACAAGTTAGAGAAAGAATACTGAAATATACAAGTTGGAGAAAGAATACTGAAATATAAAACAGTTAGAGAAAGAATACTGAAATATACAAGTTAGAGAAAGAATACTGAAATATACAACAGTTATTATAGGAATACTGCAATATACAACAGTCAGAGAAAGCATACTGAAATGTTCAACAGATTGAGAAAGAATACTGAAATAAACAACAGTTCGAGAAAGAATACTGAAATATGCAACAGTCAGAGAAAAAATGCTTAAATATACAACAGTTAGAAAAAGAATACTGAAATATGCAACAGTTAGAGAAAGATTACTGAAATATGCAGAAGATAGAGAAAGAATACTGAAATATACAAAACAGAGAAATAATACTGAAATACACCAACAGTTAGAGAAAGATTACTGAAATATACAACAGTTAGAAAAAGAATACTGAAGTTAGAGAAAGAATACTGAAATACACAACTGTTAGAGAAAGAATACTGAAAACAGCACATGATAAGCCACTAACACAAAACTAATTGTCTAAAGTTGTCTCCTTCAAAAAATATCCTTTTCCATGTCAGTTGGCCTTAAAACTGCAATCTCAAACTACCCAGGTCTAAAAGGAGCAAGTATGTTGCATCTTGATGTTGCCACTGTAAGCTAAACTGATATTGAAAGTAAAATCAATTGCTTTGGAACTGTGACCTTGAACTTATTTTGTCGACAGTTACTTTACTCTGAAGCTACTCAAATCTATACTATTAGTACAAATGAGTGTAATGAAAATATCCATTTACTCTGGAATTATTCTCAAATCTATACTATTAGTGCAAATGAGTGTAATGAAAATATTCATTTACTCTGGAATTATTCTCAAATCTATACTATTAGTACAAATGAGTGTAATGAAAATATCCATTTACTCTGGAATTATTCTCAAATCTATACTATTAGTACAAATGAGTGTAATGAAAATATCCATTTACTCTGGAATTATTCTCAAATCTATACTATTAGTGCAAATGAGTGTAATGAAAATATCCATTTACTCTGGAATTATTCTCAAATCTATACAATTAGTACAAATGAGTGTAATGAAAATATCCATTTACTCTGGAATTATTCTCAAATCTATATTCTTAGTAATAACCATAAATAAGCCTTCTATTAATCCTGCAGTAAAATTAATCATGTAATGTGTGCATGTGAAAATTACTGAGATAAACATACAATTTGCTTGTCTAATAATTAATAATTACTCTGATATCCTCATTACAAGAGTAACCCGACTTATTATTTATTTATAATACTTTGTTACTGCCATTTCCTTATTACCATAATTTCAATTTTGTATCAATCATCTTAATGCAATATGCACTTCAAGTTCACTGATCAATACTAATAATATGAAAACATTGACAACAATTGTGATTCATATACAAAACCAAACTAACTGTAATATGATCTTTGTGTGCTTTTTGTCCAGATAATATGGTATCAACATCATTTTGATAGAACACAAACTTAAGAGATTCATCTTGTTCAACATTCTAAAATGATCAGGCTGGTTTAAGGTGGTCAATTATCAGTCATTCTCAAACATCTGGTTTGAATGTACTATTGAGCACTTTCATTTTGTAGGTATTTGATAATTTATGTACTTGGTAATCAATAATCAAAGATTAATGACCACATATAGCTTTCTGTGTATTTCTTGTGTGCAAGCAGCAAGCATATAGTTGTGTTTGGTGTGTAAAAGCTTTTACCATAAATAGCTTTCTCAGTGTTTGCTTTGTGCAAGGATTTACCATATATAGCTTTCTCAGTGTTTACTATGTGCAAGGATTTACCATATATAGCTTACTCTGTGTTTACTGTGTGCAAGCATTTACTATGTATAGCTTTCTGTGAGTTTGCCATATGCAAGCATTTACCATATAGCTGTGTGTATTTGATATGCAAAAGCTTTTACCATATAGCTTTCTGTGTGCTAACTCTGTGCAAGGATTTACCAAATATAGCTTTCCGTGTCTTTGCTTTGTACAAGGATTTACCAAATCACTTGCGAAAGATTTCAACACTTTGCCATTGTCTCAGATTATGTTGTTTGCATGGAATCATACACTGCTCAAAAAGCATAGACCCAGATGTCTTTACATAATGCACTCAGGGAACCAGATCTGTCATTACATAGAAAGAGACCCAAATTTGTCTTCACAGCATGTATTAAGATCCAGATCTGTCTACACATAATGCACTGAGAGACTTGCATCTGTCTTCACGTAATGATCTGAGACATGGACCTGCCTTTATGCGTTCAGCCCAAAAGATCATGGTTTATGCATGAAATCATACAATACATAGTGTAGACCGAGATCATTACATAATGAAGAAAGACTAAGGTCTATCTTCACATGATACACAGTCTGACAGATCAGGGTCTAGGCTGTTCACATGAAAATCATATACTATGCAAACAGTGAAGACACAGATCTATTCTCCCATAATGCATTCAGAGACCAACTTATGCCTTCACATAATATGCTCAGCCTGAAAAATCAGGGTCTATGCTGCTTGCATGAAATCATACACTGCACAGTGTAGATCCAGATAAGATGGTTATGCAACGACAAATCTGGTTCTACACTTAGCACAGTTGGGTTTAAGTCACATATGAAGAAATAAACCACATATGGATTAATATTTAGAAAATGCAAGCAACAAACAGTACAGACTCATGTCCATTGGCTATATCATGGCAAATCTGGGTTGACACTGATCAGTCAGATGCAAGTTATAAACAAACAAATAATTAAAGTAAAATGGGAATCAATTCACCTTGTAAGTACACCAGCAGGCAAAGTCAACACCCCAGTCATGAAGATTTAATTCCGCATTCCCTACTGCATGTGCTAAATCCCAGCCTACATAGCAGCCCTGAAATGTAAATTTTCTTTATAACCGAGACCAGAAAGAAAAGAAATTCCATTATTACAGGATTGTATGTCCTCTAATTAAATTCACTATGTGGCATACAGGTATTTTGAACTGCTTTTATATTTTTAAGTAAAACTGTACTTCCTTATTGGACCGTCTTTCTCATCTGTATACAAAAGGTTAATTATAATGAAATAATGATGCACACCTGATATAACAAAACAATGTAACCAACAAAGATAGCTCTGTAAACTCCCCACGGTGTAGAACAGATGGAATCTCTTGAGCTTTTTCACTAAACAGGAAATTAATAAGAATACACAGCACTGTATTACTGAGTTGAGGAGCTTGGCTTGCTTTGAAAATAAAACTGTATGTAGCAATAGAAGCTGTGTGTGCATTTTAAAGTTCTTATTATTGGGTAATGTTTAGAAGCTAGTTTTCTGCTTTACCGAACCTGAATGTACACTAACATGGAGGTACAGAACCATGTCAACTGACTAAATGGGTGTTTCAGTGCAGAAGTGTCCACAGACATAATGGGTGTTTCCATGTTATCAAGTAATCTGTGTGAAAATCTGGGTAGCTACTGAAGAAATGGACAAAACAGAAACACCTCATCTGCATCAAGACCTCATGGTTGCATTAAGACCACATAGTTGCATTAAGAGATCATGGTTGCATGAAAACTTCATGGATGCATCAAGACCTCATGGTTGCATTGCAGCATGCCATGGACATTTTACAGTTGTTGAAATTTACAATCATTTTGTTACCATAAATTTCAAATTATAATAACAAAATCAACACTTCACATAAATACTCATTTTCTCTGACAAAGTTGCTGCAAATAAGAATTCAGACCACAAGTTGTGCTCTCCATCATTTGTACAATGATCAGAAAACTGGTAATAGTGAACAAGACAAAGTCAGTCATCATCATTAATCCTTTAAGATGTGATTGGGGCATCATAGTTGACTTCACCACCAATTCTCTCCATCTTTCCCTGTTCTCCATTGCCTTTTGGGATCTTCAAACCCAATGTCTGTCCACTTTCTAATGTTTTTCTCCCACCTCTTTTTCTGTCTGCCTTTTTCTGTGCCCTCTCACTGTGCCTTGCAAAATTGTTTTTGCCAGTCCATATGATTATAAGACATGACCGTACCACTTCAGTTTGCAGTTTCTCACACAGTCAGGAAGTCTTCATATGGTCCAATGGCTCGCTGGATCCTACTGTAAACCTCTTTGTTAGTTACATGGTCAACGTATGAGATGCCCAAGATCTTGCAGTAGCATCTCTTTCAGAAGGTTTAAATCCTGCTTTGTAGATCTGATGTGAGCATCCATGTTTCACAAAAATAAACTGGATATTACAATTGAGTGCTTCAGCTTTATTTTAGAACCAAGAGCAATGTTCGTGTCCTTACATATTGGTCTCAACATTGTTATTGCTGCTGTTGTCTGGGCAATCCTTGAAAGTAGTTCTGGTTTGAAGCCCTGATCTGTAATAACTGATCCCAAGTACTTGAAGCTTGTCACAGTTTCCAGCTTCTGTCCACCTACGTTTATTTCTGCGCTGATGCCATTGGTGTTGCTTGTTATCAGTTTGGTCTTTTCAGCATTAATCTTCATTCCATAGGCTGCGGAGGTCGTGTCAAGGCACTCAACCATTTCAGCCAGTTCTTGCTCATCTTCTTCCAAACCATCAATATCATCTGTGAAGATAAGGTAGTGAATTGTTCTTCCTCCAATGCTGACAGTGCCCTAATGATCTTCCAAGGCATCCTCCATGGTCTTTTCCAGGAAAATGTTGATTCCTGTCTTACTCCAAATGCTGTTTGGAACCAATCTCCTTTGGTGCCATTGATGAGGACAGCACTGTTAGCTTTGTCACAGAGTTATTCAGAAACCCATACTAGGTTTGAGCTGATGTTGTAGTTCCTTATAGTTGTTCATAATGCTGCATGCCATACCCCGTCAAAGGTCTTCTTGAAGTCTATAAAGACATGGTGTAGATTATGTTAATGAAAGTATTTCTCACAAAGGAATCTGAGATTGAAGATTGGTTCTGTGGTGCTCCTTCCTCCTCAAAAGCCTGCCTGCTCTTCAGCAATTATTTTCTCTGCTTGATCCTTTAGTCTGTTAAGAATTATCTTCATCAAGACTTTGGGTGTATGATTATACTGATGGTTCTGTGGTTTTGGCATAGCTCCTTTCTTGGGAAGCACAATGACTAAAGAGAGTCAATGTGGTGGGCCATTCTCCTGTCTGCCATATTGTGTTGCAGATTGTTGTTAGGACTGAGACCATCTTTTCTCCTCCTGCTTACATGAGCTCTGCTGGTATGCTGTCAATTCCAGCTGACTTTCCTTTCTTAGAGACCTAACTGCAGTCTCTTCTTCCTTGTGAATAATGGGATTGTCATCAATTTCTTCTGCCTGAGACCAGTTTAGTACTGCTGGATCTCCTTGGGTCTTATGATTTTACAATTCTGAGCAGTATTCTGTCCATTGCTTGAGGACCTCTTGATCTTTTGCAAGGCATTTTCCTGATTTGTCTGGATAGTGTTAGTTTTCCTTTGTTTCACGGAGATCTATCACCAGTTGATATTCCTCCATGCTGTTTCTGCTCAGACTGTCTTCAATTTCACAGCAGTCTTTCTATCCAGGATTCCTCATGCTTTTCTTGATCATTCTGATTATTCTGCTGTATTTTTTAGTTCCTCATGATCTCTTTGTCCATTTTAGAGTTCACTTCTTTTGTCACATAGCTCAAGAACACCTGCTGTGGCCCAAGGTTTCCTTGTCTGACAATGTTTGCCAATGATCTCAATGGCTGTGCCAGTCACAGCTGTATTGAAACTGGGGGTTAAGGACTCTAGGTCAGTGTTTTGGTTTCCTTTGGTCATAAGAAGTATGAATTTACCACCTATCATTGCTTGGAAAGCTTCAGCAACTTTTGGTTCTTTCCATTTTCAAGGTCAAAACTGATTCTTGGTTGGTGAGGCTTTTTAATCATTATCAGGTGGAGGCAAAACATTATCATTAACAGATCATTATCACTTCCAATATCTGCTCCTAGGAAACTTCGTGTTCTGGCAATGTTCAATCCTTTGCTGAATCGTCTTTTCACCAATATATAGTCAACCTGGTTAAATGTGATATTTTCCATCTGGACTGTGCCAGGTCCATCTTCTAGATGCTTTGTGGGGAATGAATGTATTGGCTAGCACAAGATCATTGTAGGCAGCAAACTCCAAGAGCATGAGTCCTCTTTCATTTGTTTCTGCACTGCAGAAGGGTATGCAAGTGCTTTGCCAGTTTGACTGTGAATCAACTCCCACCATTGCATTCCAGTCTCCTTGTACGATCAGAATGTCCTTCTTAGGTGAGTTGTCTTTGACATCTTGCAGTTGATACAGAAGTTCTCCAGTCCATTGTCATCATAGATGTGGATGCATAGGTCTGTATCATTGTGATGTTGAAGGGAGTCACCCTCGTGCAGATGGTAATAAGCCTGCTGGAGACTGGCTGGCAACCCATAAAGTTGGTCATAGTGACCAAGGCAAAAGTTGGTCAAACAAGTTTCTTCAATAATATTTACCCAATCATAATACCTTAGGAGAACTACTACATCACAAATCCATGTCTCCCTTGATAAAACCTTTAGCTAAAATATTAAAATGTTATCTGCCCACTTAGATGACAGAGTGATCTCCCCTTGTTACTGGCATTGGTGAAAAATCCTGTGAAATAATCATTTATGACTTCTGCTCATGCTAAGTAGCATAATCTCTACAGACAGAAAGGCCTCACAAAATCCATACAAGCAGTTTGGAAATTTTCTACCTCAAAACAAGCTGGAGGAATTTAATCAAAGGGAAATATACTCTAAGGTACAGTGTGACCCCGCTATAACACGGTAGTTGGGAGCCATAGAACCCGACCATGTTATAGACCGAACCATGTTATAAGCAACCAGGTCAGCTGAAGAAAATGATGCATGTACCCAAAAAAATGTGCAGGTAAGGGGGTAGGTAATAAATGCGGGTGCAAAATACGTGCTTCATTGGCACAGTTATCATCTTAAATGGATGCATATTAAGTGAGAAATACACCTGTAGTGAAAACAGAGAAGGCATATATAATATTTTACTTTATTCAGAGAACCACGCATTGGTACATATATGTGTATACTGTGTATATATACAAGTCTAATGTACAGCAATGAATAAAGTATCAACACCATGTACTCACCCGCGAATCACGTCACGTACACTGAATCCAGAATACAAGTAATTCCATCGAAAATATGCACACACACAGATTTAAAATATTCAATAATTTTGTTACAGGTCATATAGGTCTGTACTCAGTGGAAAAAAAATAGCACAATCACGTAACGAATGATGAGTACATTTGTATTAAATGAATTGGCCGTGTATGGTCAATTGTAGTTACTGTTCCTCCCAGCCTGTTGAATAGACCAGTGAGAGCTTGCTTTTTTTTTTTTTTACATTTGTGGTAGTGGAGTGATGCTGCCTTCCACGCATGCGTCAGAAATTTAAAGAAAGGGTAAATTTGATGATAGAGACGCAGGTGTTCTGGTCTGGTGATAGGGATTACTACAGAAAATGTGAATGTTCTGAAGGATTTAATTCTGAGTGAAAAGAAGAGGAACTTTACATACCATCCACATACAAAGGTCTATGTAAATATATTAGTTACTAGCGAGCGGCCGAAAATCCGACAAAAGAAAGATTATGAGATAATGCCTCGTCCGGTTGATCTCCGCTACCAGAAATGTAAATTTGAAAAAAAAGCGGATATCTCAAAACATACAGTACTCATGCTAGATGTCAACATAAGCGGATTATGATATAACAATGCACTGTTAAGATGGTTTGTCAATATGGACAAAGAAATTGTTTATGTAACAATAGATAAATTTCAGTGCATTTTATATCGACTTTGCGGCTTCTTTTCATGGGGCCTCTGAATTTCTCCACTCCAAAATGATGGTTGCATATACCAGTTTAAACAGCCAACAATGTCGCCAATAAAAAAAATCGCCAGAAGTGTATTTTGCTGCCAATAAGGAAACAAAAATCACAATTTGCGACATTGGTGAAGCCCAGCGCAATTCCTGAATAAACTTTTTACACGTTATTTTTCATACTTTTAAGAAGAAAACATTATTTTTTCGTGTATGAGAAAAATGCATACAAAATTTCAGGAGCCATGCCACGATCGTCTTGTATTATTCATAAGCAATCTCTTCCATAAAATGATAATAAACTTTTTTTTGTTTTTTCATACTTTTAAGAAAGAATTTTTTTTTCATGTATGAGAAAAATACATGTATATGAAATTTCGGGAGCCACACCACAACCATGTTATATCTGAATTCGTGTCATAACAGAGCGTGCTATAGTAGGGTCACTCTGTATCATGATTTGATAACACGTCTGAAGAAGTAATTGCTACAACAGAAAATATATGTAGCTAGAAGTGGCATACATGTAAATTTCATTCTGCAATACAAATTTTCAGTTTTTTGCATTTACATAGTACAGTTCATTTTCTAACACACAACTGCATATGGGCCATAAAACTTAATGTATGCATTCACCTTGATCACTTAAAGTAGCACCCATAAAAATAAAACTGTAGTTGTATATAGTTTCTTTGTCAATGTGGCTTTTGGACTATGCACTGGCAAAGCAGGAGACAGCATTCTAAAGAATTTCTGCTTCATTGTTATCACTAACCTTCAGAGTTTTGTTATGTGCATGAAAGATGAGAAATATCATGGGAATGATTTCATGCTTGGGTAACATTGTAACAACTATGTTTCATGCAATTCACTTGCATCATCTTTTGGTACTTTTCCACAGAAAAGTACTCTGTACTCTCAGAATGTGATGAATATAAAACTCAAATGGTCATCATGCCCGAAGGTCAAGACAGTTCTCTAGAACATTATGAATAAACTGAACATCACAGACAGTTTTAAACCTGGGAGGGCTGTATTTGCATGATATTATTAGTTATCCTAAGTTATTATGCTCAGGTAATGTATTTAAAGAAGAAATCAAGCATTGAAATAAAGAATTTGTACAGAATGGTAATATTTTCTTCTCATGACTTAATGTTAGTTTTGTTAAAATGCTTAAATCCACTTCAGATCTATATTAAAGGAAAAGACAGCAGATGAAGCGAAGATATGATATTAGAGAAGTCTGCAATCAGAGTGACTTTTATGCCAAGAAAGCAACTTTTGCTAAGACTTTATCAATGTATAAGCTTCTCAGTCCATAGTGACTCCGCAGCTAGTCTGCTGGACTTGTAATCCAAATGGTACAGGTTCAAATCCAGTCCAGACTCAACTGGCTTGGCTGCCTTGGCACATCTCAGGGCAAGACAAATGGTTCTAAATGCTATGGCAGATGGTAACTTTTTATGTGTTGATGTGACATGAACTTCAATTAATCCAATGATTAGGAATGTGGAAAAAATAAAACCAATCAGATGTGTTTAGTGGGGGGTTGTACATTCTCCTCTCAAAACTGAGACTCACTGGCAAGAACTCAATAAAATCAACTTCCTGCCAATGTAAGCTAATGCCTCATTGCCGATAATGTAATTGTCTTTCTCAGCCTAGCCCTTAAGCATCACACACTCAAGCCTAGCTCCTAAGTATCACACATTCAAGCCAAGTTCCTAAGTATAGGGCATTCAAGACAGAGCAGTGGTGATAATTTGGATGTAGACTGGCAATCAATCAACTGTGCAATCAATGGTAATTTTTTTTAAAGAAAATTTTGTACACTGTGGATAAACTCACAAATAAACTCACAAATTCAATGTTTGACTCTTTTTTTCCTATTTATTTAGTAAAATATCCATGTGGTAAGTTTTTACAATGAATTTAAGACAACTTTCTGACAGTGACAATAATGTTTAAGAACTTTTAGGCTTGAGAAATTGTATGAAAAGAAGTGCCCTCTGTTTTAAATGCATTGCCAAAACTTCAAATGTAGCAATTAAGTTATTCCTGTTTGTTCTATCTTTATTGTGTGTATCTGACTTGTACCATATACTTAATATGCAATACAACAGGACTTCTGCACCACCTTAAATCCATATGTGATGCAACAGTACTTCTGTTCTTCTGTTCCCCTATATGCAATGCAGCAGAACTTCTGCCCTACCTTTCTTTCAGTACTCTAAAAGACTCCGTTTTCAAAATTTCATTGAGTAACTATCTGCAAGTAAGTGCATTTCCCTGCGAAATAAAACTCAATCCATATAAGGACTGATTATGTACAATTATGTACAATTTACCACCATAAATGATTTGGAAACTTGAAACATTTGCCAATCTTAAACACTTAAGAGAGTATTTTAAATTATAAGGTATATTTATTCATATTCAAAACCTTCACTAAATTATGTTGCAATAAGTATTAGAATTTTACAAACTGTTTATGATAAAAATATAGAGGAATTGTACAGTATCAAGTCAAAAATGTGAAGCCAGTTACACTGATATCATACAATGAAACTAACAGCAATGTTATTTCTAATCAAACTCCTGACTAACATACAGACAAGAAGGCCATGGCAAGCATGGTGTGCCCACAATCAAAGCACTGCTGTGAAACACAAGGTCCAAAGCAAGCATGTCACAGAATTCATACTACTTCATCCAATGTATGAATAAAATCCATCAAGGAGTTAAGGAATACAAGCAAATGAAAAAACCAAATCCATTATGTAAATTTTCTATGACTCTGACCTTGACCTGAAATTCAAAGAAGCAAACATGTTTGTCACTGAATATTTAACACGAATCATCCACAGTATAAATAAAATCCATCAAGTTGTACTTAATAGGAAATGTAAACAATGAAAAACTTTAACCAAAATCCATAATGCAGTGTCATTGGGGGAGTGAACATATCATCAAATGAACTATCTTAGCTTCATCATGATTCACGCCAAGCATGATGGGAATCTAAAATGGGGTTTAGGAAATCAAAAGCACTATCCAAAACCTTAAAAATGCAGTTGCTGAAACTGTCCCCACTGATAAAGTGACTGCTGTGTCTCACTTCCCACTCATGTGGGTTGGTCAAAAACGGTATTTACACATCTTCTTAAATATCAACACTTGGTACTTACACATCAATACTTAGCACTTACACATCTAATACTTGGTACTTACACATCAATACTTAGCACTTACACATCTAATACTTGGTACTTACCCATCAATACTTAGCACTTACACATCTAATACTTGGTACTTACACATCAATACTTAGCACTTACACATCTAATACTTGGTACTTACACATTAATACTTGGTACTTACACATCTAATATTTGGTACTTACACCTTTAATACTTGGTACTTAAAATTTGACACTTGTCATAGCTTGTAGTCTCTGGTGTCATAAAGTCCAAAATGTCAAGAACAACATGAGCATGATCAGTCCAAGAATGAATTTTTTTCAAGCTAGGGTTTAACTGACTGCCAAATATTGTCACAAATATTAAGGTCATGGGTCTGTGATTGCAAAATTAAGCATTCGGCATTTTATAAATTCCAATTTTTGTCCTCAAAGAAACATCAGTTAGTCAATTATCTATTGGGAAGGATAATTCTCTACCTGATTTGTATGGACCTGAACATCTTATTGCCTTTCATCATCATATTTTCTGTTTAAAAAATTGATCTTTGTATGAAACAACTTCAGTTTCATTAAAAATTACTTTAATTATGTGTTTTCAAATGTTCAATTATGTCTAACTTTACACCATGAAATATGTCATGCATAATTCTGCAAGAAATCATAACGTGCTTCCTTTCAGTGCATCCCCTGAATCCTAAACCCTTTTATCTTTACTAAAAGATGTTTCTAGAAACTTTAGGACCAACTGACTCATTAAAAACCACACTCAGGTCCTGGAAAGATTGTCTGAGATTATTCAAGATTACAATGAACAAGATGTGAATGTACATGAACACATTGTTTGTTGTTTTTGGTCTCCTAACTTGTTTCTTGTTTTATGTTAACCAATTTCTTAACTATAACAAATATTCCAATAATAACATTTTTCTACAACTAAATTTGTTCTTACCTAACTAAATTACTGTCTGCTTCTGACCACCTGTCAATTATAACTGTGAGGTACCATGTTTTATTTAAAACACCAGGAGAATTTAGCACTAGCTACAATTTTTAAATTTTAGACTATAATCAGGAAACTCACTAGTACATACAGATAAATAAAGATTGCAAAATGAACTCTTTTCCATGCAATGACCATCTGGAATCATATTTCACTAAATTACATAGATTTTTATTATGCCATGACTACTCACTTATGGCCTTGCACTGCACAACTATAGCATACCTTTGCTTGCCCTGCTTTAGTAATTTTGTCTATTTCAAACAGTTGACCAGTGTAGTACTGCACACCACTGAAGCATATTACAGCTATGGAGTCACCTTCCTCCTCGATCTTAGCCAATATGTCCTCTGTCCTAAGCAAATCCTCACCCTGGCAAATAAGACAAAATGATGATCTAAATTATTGATTAATATAGCAAGTTCTTTTTTTCCCATGGGTATTAAATATTTTTCTCCAGTGACCAATTATTTTCTGTCAGTATTTAAATTGACAGTTTGGAGAATGGGTTCTATCATTTCTATAAACGGACCCTAGTCCACTGGATCATTAAATTTGTCATTTGAATCAAACATAAATCCACCACAAATATTGGCATCTCAGCAAATTTACTGTCTCGCCTGTGATGATGTTGCTGCAGACAGGCATACATGGCTAAACAATTCCCATGACCTTGACCCTTGACCTTCTAATGACTCCTATCCTCTCTTAATGTGAGAAATCTGATAATTAATTATGGAGAGTAAATTTTGTACTAAATTGTTTCATTGACAATACCTACCTAATCACATTAGTGTTCAGAAATTAGCTTTACCACTTCTGGAATCCCACAATCTCAGAAAGACATAAATGTCATATTTCCCATTTATACACCACATAGACAAATGGAAGGAATTCTTAGCCATTACCTTGGTTTACCACCACTAGGTGGTTACCCAGCAACCTGATGTTTATTAATTTAAGTGATAGTTCGACAAGGATGTTCACATTTACAGTGAGGTGTGTGAGGGTTTAAGAGTAATATGAGGTATATTTGTTTTCACATTAACATAACTTGTTATTGGTTTACTTTCTTTATCACATTCCCTGATGTCAACAATAAAACTCCTGCAAGAAAGGTTGTTTGAGCAGGATGAATTTCACCAAGATTTCTTTGGCAAGTTTATTGCTAAGTCAAGCAGGTCATGCACCCAAGACTTGTTCCATCTGAAACAGGCTAACAGAGTCATCCTGCAATTCTGACTGATGATTTTCTGAATGACTCTAATGATCAGAATAGTTGCATGGAAGGCACAGCTCCAAATTCAACTGACTGCCAGAGCTTCCACAGCCAAAGCATGTGGATCAGAGAGAGAGAGAGAGAGAGATACAAATGTAAGCAGTGTGTGATTCCATCTCAATGCAAAAAGATCTATCATATTCCTCCAAAGAGCACTGATCACTGAAAGACTGACAAGTAAAGTGACCACTCCATTAGCAGAGTCTGGCCCCTTGCTGGCAGAGAATCAGACACAACAATGTGTCTGCCATAAATGTGTCTGATCTGGACTGTTCTCTGGTGTTAGATGATTTTGTTCCTCCTTGTTTGTGGACATAAACAAACGC
This sequence comes from Megalonaias nervosa, assembly GCA_016617855.1. Lineage (NCBI taxonomy): Eukaryota > Metazoa > Mollusca > Bivalvia > Unionida > Unionidae > Megalonaias > Megalonaias nervosa. The sequence goes on along the minus strand of JAECUM010014975.1, from coordinate 30,511 downwards.
TACCAAATTGTCAAACTCTACTAAGATCACAATCTCACACAGTGACCAGTTCTGAGTGAAGATAAGATCCGACTTCTCCTAATTGACTAACCCACATGGGTTAAAAGATAAGGCCATGCCCTTCCTGTAGCAGAACAGAACTTACTAGGTGTGAAATGTTACATATGTGCTGTGTATCAATATGATTCACAATACACAGCTCATGATATGAGACATATTGATATATATAAACTTGATGTCTTTCCATCTTTGTAAGGTAGGTGGTGCCCTTTTATGTATGTTGACATAATGGAAGGTAGGTGGTGCCCTTTTATGTATGTTGACAAAATGGTGGTATTTCCAGTATGCACATTATAGACAGACATATAGTTATCATATATTTATATGCAATTCTCATCATTGACAAGTAAAACAAAAATACTTTCAAACAGACTACCTGTTGATTGTCAGTGAATTTTATTCAATGTATTAGGCCATTTAATGGTTGCTCCATTTAACTCACTTTAGCCACCAGGCCCTTTGTTTTGCACTGCATGAATGCTTTGAAAACATCTTATTACCAATTTCATGTCTCACTTAAACTTGGAAGACAATATGATGTTATCTTCAGAATAGAAGAAATAATACAATTTCCACATTTAAAGATTTCATCTATAACAAATCTGGGCATACGAATAAGGACAAATACCAACAAAATCTATCACATTTTACCTCCTACAAATGCAAAAGACTGCTGCAGGTAGTTGCTTTTGTTAGTTAAGAAGGAAAACTACTGACAACATGCATTCCTATTCTATAATTTTTTAAAAACTTTACACAAGATCATAATCTTGTGTGGTTTGAAATCTGTCCCCTTGCCAATTTTGTACTAATGCATTTATTCCATCAGCATCTTCATTCACTGATTAAATATCTTTGCATAAATAGAGAAATTCCAAATGTCTTCCCCATGTACAATTTATGGAGAGATGCTGCCAGGATTTTATCTCAAGGTGGACCTCCCCCTCTGTCACCAAAATTTATGGGGAGTAGAATGTCACCTCTAGCTGAACAAGTATTAATCTGTTAATTATTTCTAAGTATACTCTGTTCCTTATCTGTGTATGAATATTGTTCTTTGCTTCCTTCTGAAGGGGCTTCCTTCTGAAGGGCCATATGCATAGCTAGCATTGTCAGCTTGAATATGTTGGGAAACTGATCTTTATGGCTGTTATATACAATTTTCCAGACCTCACAGATATTATCTTTGGATACGTCTGCTCCAAAATAGGATTTTTCACTAACACAAACTTACCTCTTGAATCAGGGGTTTACTGACTACCATGCCAGATTTCTTATTTGTTCCATAATGCTGTATTATGGTTTTTAGTCCATCAATGCCATAGTCTGCTTGTGCAGACAGAGGTATTCAAATAAATATCTATACTTCTTAATTTCATTTTTTTTTCTTCCTTACTTATTCAGTTTATCTTAACCCTGGTATGATAAAAAAAATAAAAAATTGCATTCTACCTTTAAATTCTCTGTATATTAATTAGGCTCAGTATTCTCCCCTTTCTACATTTAATTTCGAGATGCCGCAGAAAGGAATACTGACCATCATGCCATCTATTTTTGCCCATCCAACATGTGCATTTGACTTGCATTTAACACCATTTTCGTGCTCAAAATCTCTCACTGGTATCTCCATTAACACTTTTCCACCTCCAATAATCCGATGTACCTCATAACGTTAAAAATTATTGTCATAATCACTATCATCAGCCAGTATTTGCCAAAGAAATCGTAATCTGAAGATAAACCATGCCAGGAACCAGACATCTGGGGTTTTCTTATGTAGCCCATATTTTAGACATGCATTTGTAAAATTGCCTTGATGCAAGGTTCAAACTATGCAACAATGTGAAAATCAAATTTAATTTAACAACCATTCATGTCATGCCTGAGGAATCCAGATGTGTAAAAAAAACATGTCATGACAAGAACAGAGGAATCCAGATGTGTAAAAAAAACATGTCATGACAAGAACAGTTAAATAAAAACTGTATACTTCGCCAAACACATTTTCATAGGCGGGACTTTCAACTAATTTGCGAGAGTTCTCGTGCATCACTGTTCTCCAAGAGAGCAAATTCGTACAATCACTGAAATCACTACTGATTAAGGGGTCCTGAACAAGAAGACAGTCTTTGTAAATTTCATGACTGAAGGGCTGAGTTCAAAACAGGTAAACAGGTTCCTTGGAAGGCACACAGAAGGAACATTACCAAAGGTGGATGGATAGAGACATGAAAGTGTGCATCTGTCAGAATGAGGCTGATTGCAAATGCCTCCCTCTGGATGAAAGGTGAAGTGATTACTTTTATTTACATACCACAAGATGTATAAATATTTCATAAAAAAGAAACGAGGCTTGCTGAGTTTCCTTTTAATGAAAATTTTATCACTGATACAGCATACATACTGTACATATATTTTATTTATATCACATAAAAAAACATATATTTGTCCTTTGAACGGAGTTTAAGATTGACTACAGGCAACTGTGTATTGACCTAGTGAATGAACTCTTCACATCCCTTCTGAGTGTATCTGCTACAAATGTAGTTATGTGCCTTTTGTTTCTATTTACAATCTCCTTCGTATATTGATAAGTTGATTGTTTTCTTTTTTGAGTTTCCATTTTTATTCGCATTGATTAAATCAATATAAGATACACTTATGATTTAAACATGAAAGATTGTTTTAATGAAGAAAGTAGATCATTACAAACACATGTTTAGCTCAATCATTCACATGAACGCTCAGCCATTCATATACCAGGCTAGCGTATGGAAATTAGTGAAGAATAGAAACTAAGCAAAATGACGAACCAATGAGAGGTAATTAAAATATTTTAATATATTTACAGTTGATCTAAGTCATTATTCTGCTTTAATAACAGTACTACCAACCATAAAACTCTCTCTCTCTTACTTTGGTCGGTTTGACTTTAAAACACTCTCTCCCTCACTCTCTCTCATCCTTGGGTCAGTTTGACTTAACTTTTACCATCATTTATAAGTCCAGAGACATCGTGGGACGATACATGCAAAAATCCTCTACGCTCATCTTTTCATAGATTTTCACCCGTATCTTGCTATGATGATCCACAGAGAAAGAGAGAGAGAGAAAGGGTGGCCTTTGGACATTTTCATTTTTAATTAATAATAATTGATTTTTAGAACATTTTAATTGGTTTAAGAAACAACAACAACAACAACAAAACATTAAATACATCACAGTATGTGTACCACGTAACTAAGAAATTTACCGTATAATGTTGACAGGGTTTTTGCAACCTTGTATCACTGATTACATAAACACTGTAGATAAATCCCAAAGAAAGTGCACACATACCATTACAACAAACCATATTCTTGTAGGTTACTTGGTGTAAGTTCAATTTCAAGGTTTTCATCCAGTCCAAATTCTTTTTCTCTTTCGCTCCAGACTTCTGTGTATTTTGTCCCTTATGCATGAGAGGAGAGGGGAAATGGAAAGCAGAAAGGATTGTGATGAAATTGCGCACCATATTAAATTCATTTAGAAAATGGGATTATTAATACTTTTTGTCATTATTTTCATACCTCACTAATGATGAATGAGTGGATAGCACACAGTTGCAAGGGTACCATTGTAAGTTTTGTTTATATATGTGTATTATTGTGCCATGGGCAGATCACAATTTGATATACCAACAGTACTGGTATATCAAATTGCTTTATACCAACACTTTAAAAGCCATGTTATTTTTAATATATATATACGTGTGTGTGTGTGTGTGTGTGTGTGTGTGCTTACACACATACACACACACATGTATCAATATCTATATGTGTGTGTTGAGCCAGCTGAGATCTAGTACCAATCTGACTTTGGCATAGAATTTTTATAGTAGAAAAACTCTTGTATAAAACCCTGGAATAGCTTGCTTGGAGAGTAAAGAGGCAATCTCCTCCAATAAAAAATCCCACCTTCATGGAATCTGTTGGGATTTTTTACTGTGAAGAGGAACATAAAACGGAAGTGGGGTTGGATAAATGAAATTCACAGACTCTTCAAATCTACCCATTTGTTGTGTGGAAACATTTTTGATCCAAACTTAATGGAACTAGAGAAGTCTGGCCCCAATCAGGAGATCCTTGGTTGGCAGTGGGTTTAGTAAGCCTTCTGCAGTTGTTAGGGCAAGGGTTATTTCCTGTCACCTTTACTGCCTCCAAGAACAAGAGTCTGTTGCTGCCTGAAGCCTGGTTGTGGCTGAAACTGCTGTTGAGTGGTTTGTTGCCACCTATCACTGAACCTCATAGCAGCATAGAATGCTGCAATGAAGTCAAAAAGGTGGAGGAGGGAGCAAGGAGAGATGGAGGGGACCTCTTGCACTGCCTGTTTCTGCATTTCCTCTACACAGCCCTCAAACAAAACAAACAGCAAAGAACCTAAATCAACAAAGTGATGAGGCTACAAAAACAATGATGCAGAAATGTGTCTCATCATCATAAGATAAGATTAGATGGAGCTGTCAGAGTACTGATCATGAACTGATGAGCTGCCCTATTTATTAATTTGGCTAAGCAGGCCAATGATAACCTCATTTCCCCGATTTTAGGACAGGCACACCAACAAATCCATTGTAGATGTCGTCACAACTATATTCAGCAAAAGCTTAGAAGTTGCACTGAACAACCTTGAAGAACAGCGGAGAAGACATCTGTAACACCAACAATTTTCTTATCAACTTACCAACATTTGGAGCAATGACACTGTGGTACAGTAACAGAATGTGGGAAATGATACTGGTAACAGGCCTTCCAAGAAAAATGCATTTGAATTTGCCAGATCTAGGATTTCGTCAGAGAGTCAACCAGAAATCTTGCAAATTTTTGCAACTGTGTGAGTGGATGCAAAAAGGAATCTTCTTCCAAATTTTTTACCAAGACCTTGACCTTTAAATTTCCTCCACTGCAGCCTTGAAACTTAACTCTATCCTTTCTATGGTAGGATCCGAGTCAGACAGCATATCATTTCCCTGCATTTACTGTGGGAATTGTCCTTATCTGGCCAAGTTTCCATGTCCATATACAACATATCACGCAGCATGGATACCCTTATCATGCCATACTCATCAAACAAAAGAATTTTAATTTGCAGACATGGAGTTGTCATTTCTGATATATTCCAGTGACAGTAGAAGGCAGGGTGAAACCACTGCTTGGTTAAGAAACACATGGCTACCAACTATAGAAAGCAAGGTGTAACCACTGCTTGGTTATGAAATACATGGCCACTTACGAAAGAAGACAGGTGACTGCCAATTATATGGCATTTATATACGAATTCTACAAGGAGCAACTTAGAATGGCAATTGTAACCATGTGACTGCTGAACTCAGGTCAGGTTTAACTGAATGTGTGTGTGAAAATAAAAGCAGAAGATCATCAAATTTCACCAGCAGGAAATAACTTTTGCGATATGAGAACTAAATAGTTAAGAACACAATTTACATAAAGCTGTTAATATTTATTAGTGATATAATATATTTGGAACTCCTTACATTTTTTACATTTTCCTAAACCACTGCCAAATATAAATGCTGTAGAATATGTTATAATAACACGCACAAAACTCACTGATTAAACTTATTACACATTACAGATACTTCCAATAGTTTAATCTTTGTACAGCTTACCTCTCTGGGTTGCATTAAGACCATACTTTCCTTTGGATTATACCCATGTAGTAGAATCTGGCTCTCAAAGGCATACTGTAATATAGTGATATATGTAACAGAATCAGTTTCTCAAAGGCATACTGTAATATAGTGATATATGTAACAGAATCTGTTTCTCAAAGGTGTACTGTAATATACAGTGATATATACATGTAATAAAATCTGGTTCTCAAAGGCATACTGAAACACTGCAATAAATACATATAGTAGACTTTGGTTATCACAGGCATACTTTGATATACAGTGATATATATATATACATGCATTAGAATCTGGTTCTCAGATACATACCATGATATATACTGTGATACATGAATAGATTCCACTCAAGTTGTACAATCAGTTTCTTAAACGCATACTGTAATATATGCTGTAATACATGCAGGGGTTATACCAGTGTAGTACAATCAGTTTCTCAAAGGCATACTGTAATATATGCTGTAATACATGCAGGGAATATACCCATGTAGTACAATCTGGTTCTCAAAGGCATATAATGGCATACCATATTCCCACAGTACTAAACAAGGCTCTGGTAGCCTAAGTGGATAGAGCATCTGCCTCGGATGCAACTTGTCGTGGGTTTGAACCCCAGCCGAGTCATACCAAAGACTTATATTAATTATACTAGCAGCTGCCTCACTTGACACTCAGCATGTCAGTATTGGGACTGGTCAGCCTGGTGTCAGGATGATGTGTCTGGATGGGACATGATGCTACATGTCTGTGGCAAGATGCCCCAGTGCTAGACATCACTATAAAATGCCACACTTCAGACACTGTTGTGATCTGACCAGAAAATTGCTAAAGCTACATTAACAGTCTGAATCACACACAGACACTAAACAAGAGATGAATCACAAATAAAAGACAATAATTTACCTGCTGATGAGACTTGATTTACTTGTTTATTTATCATGCTTTCTGTGAATATTGCAAATGATGCCAATTTTGCAATAAAGTCCAATGGAACATAATGTGTCTACTTCCATAGACAACAAGATTTATTATATTCTCATGGCAAATTATGCAATTGCTGTATGTGGGCAAAAACAGGACATGAAGGGAACATGGCAAATTATGCAATTGCTGTATGGGGGCAAAAACAGGACATGAAAGGAACATGATCAGTACTAACACGTCACTGAGTGTAGCAGAAAGCTTAAAATTATCAATTACAAAATTTTACATATTCACAATCATTATGAATCAACACATATATATCCAGTTATTCTCTGAAGGGTTCATGCAGAGAACTGAAATTTGTCCTCTCCACAATACTCAAATTTTAAGTAGAGCAAGTCGACCAGAATTTCCCTAATTTACAATCAGTTATTTGCAATTAATAAGCTCATCTGGATTGGTGAATTTTGACTCTTTCAGACTTCTTCCCTCATGCACACTGCTGTTGTGTTTAAAGAATGAAAAAACGTAGAAACAAAAACAAAAAACAATCATGAGTACCTAAAACAAACCTGCAAGCCAAATAATTCTGTCAAAGAGTTTTGATCGTTTTCAAGTTAAGGGCAAGAAAAAAATTAGCTTACACCATAACGGAGTAACTTGTTAAAGTGATGCCAAATATCTGAATTTGACTGATGATTGAGTTACCATATATGCCAGTTGAATACAAGTCAAATTTGCTAATTTTGTAAATTTTCCATTTTTCATCCATATATAAGTTGATGTGCAGCACAAGACAAGGCCAGATTAATACATTGCCTTTGTGTGTGTGTGTGTGTGTGTGTGATTTGGATTTTTAACAATAGCTTTAACAATTTTTCAGTCATATGGCTAAGATGTCTGCAGTGTGGCAGTTTATAGTGATGTCTAGCACTGGGTCATGATGCTGCAGACATGTAGCATGATGTCCCACGAAGTCACATTATCCTGACACCAGGCCAACCAGTCCTAACACAAACCTCTTAATGCTGAGCACCAAGCAAGGCAGCTGTTAGTACCACTTTTGTAAGTCATTGGTATGACTCGGCCTAGGGTATTGAACCCACAACCTCCCGCATCCGAGGTGGATGCTCTAACTGTTAGGCCACCGGAGCGGTCCATTGGCTTTGTCTTTTTCACTATTAACTTCCAGTTTTGTGAATATTAAGCATGTCACTGTATGCTATTCCAGATTACCAGCAATTGGGAAATTGTATCACTAATGCTAACATGCTTTTCCACAGTTTTGTGTTGAAGAGAGGGGTAAAAGTCTGTGTGTGTGTGTGTGTGTGTGTGTGTGTGTGTGTGGTTTAAGGATGACTGCAATCTGTATAGTTCAGTTACCTGAAAATTGTGACCTAAGTCATTTACAAGGACAATACTATATTCCATTATCAATTATTAATTCCAAATAAACAATTCCTTCCAGTTTTAACAGTGACAGCTATTGTCACAAGAAGCACATGACTTTGCAGTGTTATTTACATGCTACAGCATGGGGCAGGTCATTCCAGTTGACATCTGCTCGAGGGCAAGATTTGGCAGATGAGATCAAATTAGTGAGGCATTCAATAGGGAAAATGAGGCTAACCATAGGGTATTGTGGATATGATACGATGTAATGATAGTAAATGCCAGTGCTTACTCAGGTAAGTTTCTTAACCAGTGACACCTTTTGTTCACGCCAACAGAAGGTCAGAGCAATTCAAAGTAGCTATTAGCAAGAGCAAAGATCAAACCAAAATGGCACCTAACTACAGGAAGTGGTCATGCACTTACTAATGAAGGGTAATCTTATTTTTTGGGAATGAAGATGTCAATGTATTTGCAAAGAAAATAACACAGCATGCTAAATGGTCATTCTTGGGATTTAACCTCAATGGAAATAAATTTTTTGTGAATATTTAAATATTAATTATGTATCTTTGAAACTGAAGATGTATGGTATTTTTATATTTTCCATTTACTATTTTATTACTGTTTTCTCTCACAGGAGATTCAGCTAAACAGGGGCAGTAAGGTACAAAACAGCATAAAAAAGGGGTGAAATCTCTCTCATATATTGGGGTATATTTTATTTTAATCACAAACTGCATGATGATAATGTGATAGAATACCTGTCTTTGTCATGGTTATTTGTTTTCTAATTTGTCTATTCTAATAAACATAAGTAATCAAATGTAAACAACATATAGTACAAGTGCATGCTGCTTTAATGCAATTACATCTAATGCATGTGAATTTAATATACAAGATCTCTTCCATAAAATAAAAATTATTTTCTTCACATTCTTTTTTGTACGTTGAAGAAAAAGAATTATTTTTTTACATGTGAATAATTACATGACATGACATACAATAAAGTGAATTAAATAATATAATTCACATGTAAGTTAATTCTGAGTATGAGACAAAGCACACACTTCCTGGTCAAATGTATCAACTTGTAGGTCAGCAAATAAGATACTCAGTCTTTAATTGTTCCAGTAAACTGGAGTTTTGACAAATGATGACTTGGGTTACACTAAATGTACATTTGTGGGTGACATACAAAGAGGTCCACAAGAACCAAAAATTTGGATGAAAAAGATTACAGTGTAAATTAAATACAGTAATCAAACCTGTTCAAGCAACCACCTGCATGTAAGGATCACCTGAGTATTTCCATGGTCCTATTTATGCACAAACTAGTTTCAGATGATCGTCACACACTGAGTTGACTACATATATAAAAAAAAAAAAAATATACTCTATTTATATTTCACAGAGGGGCCCCAGGGGGCCAAGTGGACTAAGATGCTTGCCTTTACAGATCATTCAAATCTCACCTATGCTGGCATGGGTCTGAGTCTCAGCTCAGCAAATATGCTGACCATCATGTGTAGTTTATCATACACCGAAAAAACCATGAAGCCGAACCAGACCCAACACAGACAATTTTCATTCTCGCTAGTTCTATTTTATTTTTTGCAGATCTTGAGGTCATAATACTCTATGTAAGTCAAAGTGCAAAACGACATATACCCTGATCTGCCAGACTGTAATGTGTTGTCGTATCAAGGTCTATGTCTTTTGCTTAACTGACTACTTCCAAACACATTGCCAAGACCAAGATATGCCAGTGCATTATGTGACGGCAGATCTATGTCTGTGCAGTTTGCAGCTGGACTGAACTTGTGAGTATTTTATGTGGTAAATTTTGATTTAATCCATTTTCATCATCAGACAAATAAACCAGTAGAATTTCTCCTTTTGCTGGACATTCCTTCAATCAATAAACACATCCGTCCAAAGTTATAACTACAAGCAATAGTGTCAAAGAAAATAAAGAAACTGAGCTAAATGCAAAACTTCAGATTCTGACCTATGCAAATGACTACTGAACACAGCCTGAAAAGTGATATACATATCTTGCCAAAGTTGCACTGGTAAAATCAACATATTTATAGTACCATACATACATGCTTATAAGTCAAAGTTTTTTTTTAATGAAAATTTGAGTCATACACAGTAAAGGTTATCTTATGTGTGTGACACACATTTGCAGTACACAAAATACTGTAAATTCAAATACTTTTGCATTTTCATGCCACTATTCCCATTTAGAAATGCATGTATGGAAGTGTCAATCAATGCTGTTTACCATGAGTGAATACTAGCAAGTATATTACTTTCATTTTCATGAAAGTTCTAATAACCTCTATTTGTAGTCTTATTTGTTATTTTGCTATATAAACACTGTTTGATGCAATAAGTTTTGATTTAATTTGTATTTTCCTTTTCCATAAGTTAGATTCAATTCCCAAGTGGTATTTCACAAGTCTTCTGCCAGTGCATGTAGCCCAATAAGCCCTTGGCTTGTAAAGGCAGCACTCAACTTGTTTTACAGATGACAATAATTTTGATCAAGCTGAGATTATAATACATGTACTTAATCAGTGCCAAGCAGAGTTCTACATCTTCCTGTGGATGCTTTCCCATAATTCCTCTGCTTTTAATCCCAACATCTTCATTTTCCCATATGACAGCCCTTAGATCAAGCCACAAGTCTGATACTTGCTCAGTACCAAGCAACTGAGGGTGGTTACTTTAACTCCTTGTGATCTTAACGCGCAATTGAAGAGTGTTTAGTTGCAGCCTGTTAATAGATATTTTTCTTTGTATATTTGCAGACCTGGCAACCCTAACAAGATCATCTCAGTAAGGAATCTGATTTTTTTTCTGTAAGTTTGACCAATTTTCAGTAAGGTGCAACAAAATATCATGTACTGCTATTGTCAGGTTGAAAAACGTGTATTTGTGTTTGTATTTTGGATTTTTAACGTAGCTGTAACAATTTTTCAGTCATTTCACTACAATGTCTGCAGTGTGGCAGTTCATAGTGATGCCTCAGTGCTTTAACGTAGCTGTAACAATTTTTCAGTCATATCACTACAATGTCTGCAATGTGGCAGTTCATAGTGATGCCTAGCACTGAGGCATCATGCCACAGACATGTGGCATCATGTCCCACCCAGTCACATTATCCTGACACCAGGCTGACCAGTCCTAACACTAACCTCTTAATGCTGTGCAACAAACGAGGCAGCTGCTAGTAGCATTTTTATCAGTCTTTGGTATGACTTGGCTGGCGTTTGACCCCATTACCTCCCGCATCCAAAGCGGATGCTTTAAGCACTAGGCCACTTATGTCACTTTCTGCTTTTATTCAGAACAATCTGAATATTCCTTTTTAATCTTCTGAACTGATTATTAAAACTTTTAAAAGTTAAAAGTTCAAAAGCTACTAGTTTTGACTTACTTTTGGCATGACTATGTAGTATCTACCAGAGGACAACCAAACACAAAGCTGAATGGTCCTGGAAGTAACTGTGCACCTGAGAAAGTAACATGGATTAACTCAACAAGTTACTGAAGGCTTATTTTTTTCTTTTCGTCTTTAACATAAATCGGTAGCTAGAAGCCTTATTAAAAAAATTCTATAATCAACAATCTGATCATGCAGATGCTTTGCATGGAAATATGTGCAGTTTAAAGTGTCTGAGGTACTACTATAAAGTTAATCTGGTTCTCTAAATCAAACATGGACAAGCCAATTATCCGGATTTTACCAAAACAATCATGTTTCCATAGTTTTTCCTTTTATTCTGTAATTCCATATTTTAAGTGTCACTTTTGTAAGACTTATGGCAAATTTGCAAGGGTTGGCAGGTCTGTATTTTGGAATTAACATATTACTGGATATTGTTCATCAGATCATTCCAAACTATTTTATTAATGGTATGTGACCTATAATTAAATTCATACATTTATCATATAAATGGATTTCAAATGTCAAGAATTATGGATTTTAATGGATTTAATTAGAACAAATTGAAAGTTGTCAATTTATTTGTTACATATTACACTGAATAATTGTATTTTACATTGTGTCATTATTTTTCTTATCTATCTATCCAGTTTGTTAATTTTTTTTTTCAAAGTGCAACTCTGACTCACTGAGGACAAGTCACCCTTCAAACAGATCTGACTTCTGAAATATCACCCACCCACCCACCCAACTTATAGGAGATCAAAGAGAAATTGGTTTTTATGTAGCTCTAAAAAGGGGGGGGTCAAGGGGTCAACTTATAGCCAAATCAACTTATAAGTGAGCATAATAGTATTTACTCCTCACAGATGCATACCTATTTCTTGCCTAGATGGCACTGTGGGGATAAAATCAACATCTTTACAGCATATCAATGATGCAAAACCCTTTTCCATAAGTTTAAGTGTTTATCTGTATACTGTATGTTTTTGTAACATTTCATCATGATTAATCAAACAACCCAAGAAGAAATGTTAAATTTTGGAAATAAATGATCATTAACTTAACTATAGGTAAGTCTATTTAAAAAGAATGAACATTTTTCTTACATAATCTGAAGGAAATGCTTTCCCCTCAAACATGATTTTATATCTCTCTGGTGTTGGCCTGTAAAAGGAGATCTGAAAGTTCAAGAAATGAATTTTATTTTGCATGTATTCATATTCCTCTTAAGTATATAAATTACACAAATACAGTCTCAAACATCCGTTCACATCATTTCTAAAGGACCTTTTATTGGTGGATATGCAAGGGTCTGACTCCTTCTGTCCAATACTACTAACTTTCCAGATTAGTAAGGTATGCAGTGCTAAAACAAAACATAATATAAACACGTCAGTTATTAACTATCACAGGGGCCCCAAGTGGCCGAGTGGTCTAAAGCGCTCTTTGTTACGGATCACTGCCATCTCACCTCTGTCTGCATGGGTTCGAGTCTAGGATTCGGCGAATGTGGATATTAGAGAAAGCTTGCCAGTAGCTTCTTGTGGGTCGGTGGTTCTTTCCGGGAATTTTCCGGTTTCTTCCTCCACCATTAATACTGGCCGCCATGTATAGCCTATCGTGCTGAGAAATGGCGTTAAGCCCCACGGCAACAACAACAACAATAACATTAACTACCACAGTGGTGTTATCTGTCTAAGTCAGGCATCCATTTAGACCAGTCATGGTACTTCTAAATTATGTGTCCACAGGGAACAGCCATTGTCCCTCTAAATCAGCTGTCCATTGGGACCAATCATTGTCTCTAAGTCAGGTGTCCAATAAAACCAGTCAATGTACATTTAAAACAGTCGTCTATTAAGACTGATTTTATTGTAAATTTACCAAATAAATTTCACTGAAAGCAGCTTATTCCACTGTTAGGACTAATATAAGTTAGGATCGGGAAAACAACCACAATTCAACTTAGTGCAATGTTTTTTTTTTGCTTTTGAAGCAAACAGAAAATATATTTAAACAAGAGTCCCTCAAGATAAGACCATCTTTTCCTTTTAACTACAGGGTGTTAAGACCATTTCTGATATTTTTAGGTGATAAATATTTTCGAATTAGCCGATTTGGCAGCCATACTGGACTTTAGATCAGCACCATTTTCAATTAGGACAAACTATACACCACTAGAAGACTTTTGTCGAAACTCCATGTTGATATGATCATAAATTCTTGAGAATTTGAGACACTGTTGTCATTATGTTTATTGTGGTAGTCATAATCAAGGTCAGATCATCACTGTTTTCATTCTGGACCAACTAGATATCATAATTAGGATTCTGGTGAGGACTCCATACTATGACTTTTCATTTGTAGTGAATCACAATAACAATATTTTCAAGACTGCTGCCATGGTAGTCACCAATTTCATTTAGAACTAACAATACATCATAAGAAGTCTTCAGGTGAAATATCAATGCTGATATGATTTTCAATCTAGGAGGAGTAGCCACTATGATGGCCATACTGGATATCAGATCAGCATAGCTTTTTATTTCATACCAACTAGATACTGTAAGAATTATTTCAGTGAAAACCCAATGCTGATGTGACTTTCCATTCAGAAAGAGTAGCAAACAAGTTTTTTCAAAAATGACTGTTGCCATGGTGACCATATCAGATGTCAGATGTCACCATTTTCATTTAGGATCAACATGACATCATAAGAAATATTCTACTGAAAACCTCATGTAGATATGATCATCTATTTAGGTGGAGTAGTGATAAAAATTTTCAAGATGGCAACTGTGGTAGCTATATTGGATGTGTGAGCAGCACCAATTTTCACTGAGGAACAAACAGACCTTGGGTTGAGTATGTGTGTATAGTTTCATAACAATCCTCCAAGTAGTTTAGCAGGAATAACAATTACAAAATTAAGCTGATGGATAGATGGACATCAGATAAAGGACAAAAGGCCATCTCATAAGTTCTTTTAGTCTATGAACAGTATAGTCCGAGTTTCCTCTGACCCTTGCCACCCCATTTTTGATTTTTTGACATTTATGTTGGGGTGTTGGATCAGAGTCTACTAACTACTGAAAAGTTGGAATTTGCCGACACCATCTGGTGTCTGCATAAGGTAATCACTTACTAGCTGGCCTAGCAAACTTGAATGACCATTCATCGAGATATACCTGCATGAAATCGATAGGAATATGTTCTATTTTCTCAGAAATTGTGAGCACAGCAATCTGTAAGATCTTTAATCCACTGACAGACAAGACGAAAGTACATGGTTGCTGAAATTTGACTTCGATCTTGACATTTGCATTCCTAACCAAATTACTACACAAATCTCGCAACCTACATGTCAATGATATTTGAGGTCATACAGTCACGTGTTTATCAACAATAAACCTTTCTTAGTGTTGCTGTAGGAAAACAAATCAAACATATAAATGAAAGTCACATAATTTTTATTTTAAAAAGTGAAAGAACACAAACTTCTCAAAATACTTATTCTGAAAACAATGACTCAAAATCTGTGAATGTTGAAGCAACTTGAAGAAAACCAGATTCACTAAGCAGATGGCACATGTCAATGCAGTTACTAAGCAGCTATCCTATGCCGACACCAAATGGTGTTGGCGAATTCCAACTTTTCAATAGGCAGTGGACTCTGGGATGAAAAGGGTCAGAGGAAACTCAAGACTATGAACAGTAGAGCTAAAAATGTAAAAGGTAAAACAGACTGACCAATGTCCATTTGAATTTTCACATACCTTTTTAGCATTATGTCATACTCCATTTATCACTATGCAATTTATTTTTCAGTGCAAATCACAATATTAGCAAGCTTTTAGCCTGAACATCATGACTGTACAGCAAATAGCAAAATGAATATACACCAAATCTGAATGAACCACTATGTACAAACTGTAGGTCTCTGAAAGTTTTATAGGTGCATCATGCACTATGATTCATCCACACCAAGTTGGATGACTATGCCCAGTTGTTTATGAGACACTGGCCTATCTGCAACACTTATTGAAATGAACAAAGCATAGAATTTAGGTCACTAGGCCCTGCTTTAGACAGAGACCCTGTTACATCGAATGTATCTCAACATTTCCTCCAAACTGATCAGTGGAAATTCACAAAACTTTTAGTTATGTTGTCACTAGGTTAGCCATCTGAAGGAGGAGGTCCATGGGAGGGGCTCTGTAAGGAGGAGGTCCATGGGAGGGGCTCTGTAAGGTCAGAAGTAAACAAATTTTCAATTGCAATGACATTTTCAAATATTTTCTTATAAAAGTTCATGTAAGCAGCCATAGCTGGAAGATACATCATACAAGTGACAGATTATGTATTATGACCCCTGCAGTTGCTCCAAGTTAGGGTTATGCCAATGGTGAGATATTGCAGTTGCTCCAGTTTGAAAGTATCCAATGGTGAGATAATGCAGTTGTTCCAGTTTGGTGATTTTCAGTGTTGAGATATTGTAGTTGTTCCAATTTGGTGATTTCCAATGGTGAGATACTGCATTTGTTCTAGTTTGGTGATTTCCACTGGTGAGATATTGCAATTGCTCAAGTTTGGGGATTTCCAATGGTGCAGTATAACAGTTGTTCTAGTCTGGGGATTTCTGATGATGAGCTATTGCAGCTACTAGTTTTGACTTACTTTTGGCATGACTATGTAGTATCTACCAGAGAACAACCAAACACAAAGTTGAATGGTCCTGGAAGTAACTGTGCACCTGAGGAAGTAACATGGATTAACTCAACAAGTTACTGAAGAATGGAAAATAGGTCACTGCAACCTACTATTACTGTGATGATAAGAGTTCTCCATTGTGAATTCATTCACACTGAAAACTGACTGTGCACTCAGAATGCCATGTTGTAAACTTCAGGTTAAGAGCACATAATCACAAACATTAAAAATACTGAGACACAGTGACATCCTTTGAGTATGATGGTGGAGAATTTATAAAATCACTTTTAAGAAATGCTGGAAGTATGACTTTATGCAGAAAAATAATAAAATCATTTTTGTTCCAAATTTTCTTGATTATTTTACATGTTTCATATTCTGAAAGGTTTTAGCATGCCATTTTGCAATTATCAAAACTCTAGTTTAATCATCACACAGGACCAAATTGAATGAAGATTCAATATAATGGATATTTAGAAAGAAACACTTATCAATATTGCCTTTTATGAACATGTTTCCTTTACATGCAGGTGTCCAATATAACAGGCTGCACAATCTAAATGGCTGTTTTCTTACCAATAATAGATGAAGATTCACTGTCAATCCATTCATGAGACAGACCTCCTCCTTCTTAGCACCTGTATAAGCAAATACAGAAATTCATTATTTTTACATGTAATCTTAATATATCTAAATTTCTCATAAATGAATTTGTACCAAGAAATGTAGAACAGTTCACAGAAACAAAACTACTACATTTTCTGCATGGTTTTGGAGGGCAATAAAATGAGTCAAGTAAGAGTCTATGAAAGAAAATACATTTTTAAAAAAGAAAAATCAGAAATCAGCCAAAAGTGAATGAATTTTGTATGCTAAACACTGAAACAACAGTAAACCAGGAACAGGAAATGGGTACATCAATTCATGAAATTACTATTATTTAACACACTAAGTAATGATAATGGAAGACATTCTAAACACTTTAATGAAAGGGGGGGGGCATGCTCATGGACAGACACACCCAACTATGAATATGATTCTCATGACCTAGCCTGGATTTCACCGAGAGAATCAATACATTTGATTGTTAAATTTTAAGTTGACATAAATTTTCTGGCAATCAGACCTGAATTTCAACAAATGAACTTAAATCTTCAATTAAGTCTAAGTTCAAAATCCAGCAGTCTGACTGATTAAAATGTAAGTCTAACTTAAAATTGATTATCACATGTCTCCAGTCTTTACTTAATGTATGACATATGTTAGTGAAATTGACTATCACATGTTGCCAGTCTTTACTTAATGTATGATATATGTTAGTGAAATTGAGACTAGATCAATGAATTGAAGACTTAAGTTTAAATTCAGGTTTAAGTTCTGCTAATTAAATCCAGGTCTAACTGGCTAAAATGTAGGTCTGACCAATCAAAACTGTTTAGACTGTACTTAACATTCTTAAAACTTATGTCATTGAAAATGAAGCTTGATTAACTGAGTTAAAAACCAGACTTCATTTCTGCCAATGAAATCCAGGTCAGACTGGCTAAAATGTAGGTCTGACCAATCAAAACTCTTAGACTCTACTTAACGTTCTTAAAACTTATGTCATTGAAAATGAAGCTTGATTAACTGAATTAAAAACCAGACTTCATTTCTTCTAATGAAATCCAGGTCAGAACGGCTAAAATGTAGGTCTGACCAATCAAAACTCTTAGACTCTACTTAACATCTTCTTATGTCATTGAAAATGAAGCTTGATTAACTGAATTGAAGACTTCATTTCTTCTAATGAAATCCAGGTCAGAACGGCTAAAATGTAGGTCTGACCAATCAAAACTCTTAGACTCTACTAGACATACTTCACACTTATATTGTTAAAAATGAAGCTTGAATAACAGAGTTGAAATCAAGACTTCCATTTCTGCTCATGAAATTCAGGTCTGATCAATTTAAATCTAATTTTAAATTGACCAATCAAATGCCTTAATTCAAGACCTAAGACTTACAGAAATCTGGGCCTGATGTTACAGGGTCTACACTGATACCTGTGTTATAAACAGGTAACTACCATATTTACCTACAATCTTGGCCATATCCCCATCCAGCAGTTCATCACACCAAGCCCAGGGCAGATCACCATTAGTATGTCCCTGTACACCGCTGAAATGAAAATGGCAAAATGTGTTCAACACAACCTGGTGTCCCACCAATGTCCATATTATCATGTATCTCCCCTCTATCTCACTTGAAAACAACATTAGCAAAAAAATATATATGTCTCATCAACGTAGTTGACACAGTACAATGATAGTTATACCATATAAACCATAATGATAGTAAGCCTTGGGATGGTAAACATTTATTATTTTTCATGTCCCAAAACATATATACTCATGAAATAAAACATTTTCTGTGTCCAACATTTATGGACACAAAAATGTTTTGACAAACTGACATGATTTCCATACAACAGTGCCCAGCTCTTATTCATGTCAATAAAATTTTATAAACCAATACGATTGACTGTGAACTGAGATTCTATGGGGAGTTGTTTCCCTTGCTTGATTTAAAGGCTTTGTGTATCTACATTAATATAAACAGATACTAATAGGAATTACCCCATTATTAAACTCCCTCTGTGTTTACTTTTTGTTTACTAACTCATGACATTATATATTTTATCCTCATTTCCTTTTCTTATAGTGTTCCTAGTTTAATGTCTGCTTGATGATATGTATATTTGCATTTTTTGGGGTTCACTATTTCAAATTATGTACTTCTGTGTTTGACATTTAATATACGTCTTGCTTCAGCATAATGCAATACGTTTGTGCCTTAGCTTTACACATTTTAGCACCAGCAGTTTTGGCTTTAATAACAACTTGAATAGTAGCATTTAGCATAACATACTGCAACAGTCTGAATGGCAATGCTTGTTCATCTTTGTTCTACTTTGTTAACCCTATCCACACCTTGGTGGCCTGATCAAATATTTCAGTCTTTCAGGTCTGTGAATTTCATTGGATATGGCGGCAAGCCACCATATCCAATCAAAATCAAGTTGTTCAAATTTGAACACTGATCCTACATGATCAAATTAAGGGAAGCAAACAATTGGAATGAACTCATACATAAGCAATTTTCCACTACTGGTCTGTGTTTGTACAAATACATCCATTCCCTCAAATACAATGGCTTCTCTCCTGTACGTAGCCATGCTTTCAATGTTAAACTTACAAAGTATCATTTTGAAGTCAACTGCCTCCACCATTTCTGGTCGATTTATAATGCACTGCTCTTACAAGCTATTGGTTAGCTTGCATTACATACTAAGGGATGCAAATGATGAAATCCAATCTAAATCAAGCATCCCATGGTGCCTTAGAGAGTACAGGTTCACCAACCTTGACTCTTTATCAATTTTGATGAGAACCAGGTCCTGGTTATAACAATACTTTCACCCATATAATTGATCTAAACCACTAAAATCCATTCTTTTCATTTTACATCAATTCTGTTTCCCCTTTTTCCACTTAATATAGAGAATAATTTTAAAAAATGGAAAAATTCATGACAAGGTTTCCAAAATTTCCTTTGCTGGACAATGATATCAAACTGATTTAACTGCTCCACCACCACCACCACCACAGAGCAACTCTGTCACCTCCTTTAGAAATCATGGAAAATCTTCTGAATATAGGTCAAGATCATTTCTAATTATTTATTTCCCACTTACAGTAAAAAACATACAGGTCATGTAGAATTTGATTACACGTACCTCTAAATGGCAAATGTTCACTTTGTTTGGATCCACACACACCCATCTTCCTTTGGAAGGTCATTATTTACATTTCTCAAGAAATACATATGACAAAAATCAATGTTTAAGTGCATGGACATTTTTGGGCAATGTCAACATAAAGGTGTGATCCAGTAAAAACCAGACTGAATGTCACATGATGTGATGTCACAATGAAAGCAAAGCATACTAAAATAACTTTATGCTACCTTGTTATAAAGACCTGACATCCTCTTTTTATTACCCAGTATAGTACCTGGTCTCCATTGTAAAAGTCCAAAGTAATCAATAATTTTCCTTAGGAAGTGTCTGTTATTTGTCATAAAAGACCTGACACCCTCTTTTTAATACCCAGTATAGTACCTGGTCTCCATTGTAAAACTCCAAAGTAATCAATAATTTTCATCTGGAAGTGTCTGTTATTTGTCATAAAAGACCTGACATCCTCTTTTTATTACCCAGTATATTACCTGGTTACCAATGCAAAAATTCAAAGCAATCAGTCATTTTTGTCAGGAAGAGTCTCTTATTTGTCATAAAAGACCTAACATCCTCTTTTTATTACCCAGTTTAGTACCTGGTCACCATAATAAAAGTCCAAAGCAATCAGTAATTCTTGTCAGGAAGTGTCTTTATGACAATTAAGGTGCAGAGTATTCAATAACCAGAACTAAACAGACTTTGGTTAAACTATAGTAGTATTAAATTTTACAGCAACAATTAATATTGCAGTAAATGTGCCTATATGACAAAGCTGACATACACTTTAGTCAGAACAAAGCAACTGTACAATAAAAGCTAAATATTACTCACGTCTGCTCCCACTTCTCCACTTCAATATTCATGTACTCTTTTGTTTTCTTCGGGCAAAGTCCCAGTGAGTTTCCACAGAAGTAAACACAATCCTCTTCAGGATCAACAATAGACAGGTCCACTGTCGATGATCAAGACAAGACCATTACAAACAAGTGTTCATTCAATATAACAAGAGAACCAAGAAACTGAAAAATACATATTTGCCTCCTGTGTAAACTTCTGTGTCAGCTCCATCCCTCATAGGACAGAAATTACTCTAGACAGAAACGACTCATGGGTGACTGAGCCTGATTATGACCTTTCAACATGTTCCTGTCTTGCCCCAAAATGCCAACTGTATATGAATTTAGTTACAGATATATATATAAACATGTGAAATAACTGAATAATTTCTGTTTTAAAAAGCTATTCAACTTTTTTCACAAGAAGACCTGATCCTGCATGTCTAGTCCATGACCGAAACAAATGCTGAAAAGCTTTAGTCAAAACCTTGACAAATATTTGACGCCACCAGAAAAGTGACACCTCCCACTGATGTGGACCCAATAATAAAACAAATATAAAATTAACACAAACGTATGATTTAATTCAATGTTCCAGCAAAAAGAAACAGAGCTGCCCAACCCCACTCCTCTGTCCACACTGTCCACTCCTCAACCCCTTTACCCCTTTCAGTGTGACTGTCTGCCTTCTGGAACTGTAAATTAACATCTTTATATCTTTATAACTGCTGTCATTTTCCACATATCTCATTAGGTAAAATTGTTATTTAATTGTTTTTCTATCTTAAGCCATAACATTTTACAATGGGTGTATGGGATCTGCACCTATGCTACATCCATGCTGTGTGAAAAATGTCAACTTTCACAGCTTGAAAACCAGGAAATAAAGGCAGCAAAACATAAACCCTGTTTGGCAAACAACACCTCTTCCTGGAAAGCAATTCTTTCTAAAATTAATTTCTTTTATGAGAATGTTGTCACAGTTTATCACTACCTACCATATTACCAGACACAACCCTGTGATTTCATTTTGTCATGGAATAAATAGATGAGAGCTTTGTATTTACAGTGCTCAAAGACACAGGCTCCGAGCTGGTGATTGAAATAAACTCACAAGCCCTGACTGAAATTCTACAAGCCCGAGCTCCAATTTCCACATGCTCAAAATTTCCCCCTTTTCTAAATCGGCTTCAAAAAATAATTACACTTGAGCACTATTCCGACAAATGAAATGAGCATGCTTTGCATTCAATGTAATGCAGTAAAATCCAACTTAAAAAGAAACGTTGCCACTGTTCACAAACCTGTCAAAAATATAATATATTTGGCTTAAACTGTCTCATTCAAGGCAATAATATGTAATAACTTTTGTTCTTATGCACACTTCTAGCATCTCTTTGGTTTACCTATAATGGGTTGTTCCACTTTCTGATCCTACCTATGCAAATTAGCACAACGGGCTCACCCACTGCAGCCTGCAAACACATCTCACTAGCTGTTGCCAGCCAATTAATATTTGAAATGGCGGTTTATACCTGACCTCTTTGCCTTTAATTGCCACTATTTAAACTGCCCAAGGGATAGTTTTACTATAGCTCCAATCATGACTGATTACCATTCGTACATGCACATATAACAGGCATATACTGAAAGTGGTGTTTATTTTTTATTTTTTGAAGATTACTAAAATTGTGTTTTCTCAAAACACGACAGTGTTAGGGGGTTTAGGAGTACACAATCGTATTTTTGGCATGACATGCCACAGACCAACAAGTAGGTCTCCGCTTTTGTCTTGACATTACTGGTACCACTACCAGTAATGTCAAAAAAATATATTTAAAAAAGTGGATACCTATTTGTTGGTCTAGACGTGCCATATTTCAATATGATTAAAATCAGATCTCAATTTCACATAGGACAGTGGTGATCTGATTTAGATTGCGCTGTGTTATGGCAGGTATGTCAACATCTTGAAAATACATCTACATATTTCATCAGCGCGTACATGTTTCCTCTGGCAAAAAATAAAACAATTTTCATACAAGTCTAACAGGCACCTCACTTTACAGGATGGGTCCAATCTAAAATTAGAGGGGCCCTGTGTATAAACCTATCAAATTCTTTTGAGCACTGAAAATTTACTTAGCAAGGAAATACAATAAACCAACCATGAATAAGAACCAATTCGCTTCCTCTACAAAAATTATTTTTGTTATGATATAGTATATTTCAATTCTAGCTGATTTTGTTATGTAAAAATAATTCCTGTTTAATGCAAATGCCAATTATATTTTACACCTTTTCCCTAGTCTTATCGGAAGTGGTGAGAGAAAACATGTTACTAAGATGGGGGGGGGAACAAAGGCAATTGCAAACAAAGTAAAGGAACGCAAAAATCCATAGCACTACAACCATGCTTAAAGGTCATTTTAATTTTTTCAAGTAAATACTTCAGGTAAGTCAACTGTCTGTCTAATAAGTATAACCCGTCCTCCTAAAATATCTGAAACCTGTATCAAATTTAAGAAGTATGTGTAGAACTGTGTTTAAAGTACACGCACAAGTATCACTGTCAACTTTCAATATTTTTGCCTACACCCACTACTTCATAGGATGCTGCAGTATACATGAAGTACCAGAGCAAGCCTGTATTACCATACGTATCAAAGCATATACATATTATGTGAACAATGTACAGAACAGAAAACCTTAAGAAATATACCAATAAAATGCATATGTTACAAAAATATCTTAAAGGTAAACACATCCTTTTAGGTGTAAATTAAGTCAACTGCCTCAAAATCTTCATCCAAAAGTAAAGTGGCTCATACGGGTGAGGGTGTGCACATGAAGATGTCCCTATTAAAACAATGAGCTTTTTATAATGTCACCAAATAAACTTAGTCTGAACTGGAATACTTTCCTTGTTCCCAAAATAAATCTTAAAGTTTCTTTAAAATGACTGTTCTATATATATATATATATATATATATATATATATATATATATATATATATATATATTGCTGATGTGTTATCCTTAAATCATAATGTGTTAAAAGTAATTATCCTTAAATGTGTTAAATTTAATTATCCTTATATGATGTGTTAAAAGAAATTATCCTTAAATGATCATGTGTCAAAAGTAATTATCCTTAAACTTTAAGGCATTTAAAGTAATTATCCTTAAATGATAATGTGTGTTAAGTAATCAATTCACTATACAAAATGTCCTTTTTAACTTTAATTCATTTTATTTCCTTATAAATTTTTCTACTTCACCGATTACAATTTGTGAAGAAAATATCAATGTAAATTTCAATATGTATTTATAAATATCATTGTGACATTGTGACTCATGACAAGGGCCCCTTCTCAGCAAATGTGCCCTTTTAGGGTATGAAGTCCACTTATCTTCCCTTCTAAGAAATTTCCAGCTGGAACACGATTTATTACATGACACAACCAGTATTGCTTTGAACAATAAATCCCTAAAATGTGCATCATTTTGTGATTCTCATGATACAGTTTTTACTAATCACTAAGTGATTCTCATGATACAGTTTTTACTAATCACTAAGTGATTCTCATGATACAGTTTTTACTAATCACTAAGCTAAAACTAAAATTCTCCAAAACATGTCTGCACTGGATTTATATTAATCATAAATTTATGTATTTACATGTTAATCATGAGAAATACTATCTGCAGTTCTCATATAAAAAACTTTTAATAGATCAAAATATATTTGTTACATGAAGAAATAGCTTAAACATACATGTGATGTAATACTTTACCTTAGTTAGGAAAAATTAATGCTATTAACAGGATTTAAAATACATGGGTGCAAACATAGACGATATAACCATTTTTTGATCCTGTGACCCAAACTTTTTTGATTTAAGAATGCATAGCAAATAATGAAAGTTCTCAAAATTTTGAAGTTTACTTTCATTTTGTGCTTTATAGCACATCAACACAAGTAGGTTATTTAGTGCTGAGGTAATTGGAGTAAAGTGCCTTGCCCAATGACAAACCATAGTAGCTCACCCAGGCAGGTCTGATGGTAGGATTCGAACCCAAACCCTTTCAGTCCCGAGTCTGGCAGTCTAACCAATGAGCCACCGCAGCTCCCAAACTCTAAAAGCAGGTACCAAAGGGGCATTAAAAGTAAAAAGCTAAAATTGAACTGTTGCTTAAATTTGTTTCTGTTTAATATTTATATTTCAATATAAATGAACATCACAAAAAAATGAACTGCATCATAAGTGGAAATATAGAAAGTATTTTAAATTCTTTGATCCTGGACTACTGGTTTTGATAAAAGCATTGTGAACACTAAATGACATACCTCCTTTCAGCATTTTCATTTTGGGGTAAGCAAACTCTTTCCTCAGGTGGCATAGTGGGTCTTCCTGATCCATGTAGAGGGCAAAAGCTCGGTCCTCAAGACTGTGTCCTGTTTTTTCCGATATCCTTTCCAGTTCTCTGGATGGAGGATGGTTAGACTGGAAACCAGTGTTAGAATCCATCTTGTGTATTTTTTCTTCAAGGTATTAAAATCTACAAGTACCATCATACAGTATTAATATTATAGTGTCATTAATATTAATCACTTTTCATGTTCAGACATCTAACAAAATAAAATCTGAACAGTTGGTAACATGGATACGAGTAAGTTGTTATTCAATATGAATGATATATTTTCAAATTTGAATTGTATCACCTGAAAGTATAATGAATTTACTGACTCATCTAAAGAAAAAGATCTATGGTCTTTCATTGAACAAGTACACTGAATAAGCTACAGAACTGGATGTACATCTATGGTCTTCATGCAACAATGAAGTACACTGAATTATCTACAGAAAAGGCTGTGCATCTACTGTGGTCTTTCATATGACAAGGAAATACACTGAATTATGTACAGAAAAGGATGTACATCTACTGTGGTCTTTCATATGACAAGGAAATGCACTGAATTATGTACAGAAAAGGATGTATGGTCTTTCATGCAACAATACATTGAAAAGGGCTATCTTTAGAAACTTTACCTTGTGATTTCTTGTTATATAAGCTTAACCAAATTACAAATCCTTCACAATATAAATGTTAATGAAGAATTATATCTTGTAAATGTGGAAAAAATATATATATATACAGTTTGGTGATTTAATGAAAACTATCTACAGTGGAGCGTGTTACTGTGCTATTTTTATAACCTTTAAATTTTTATTTGTACATCAAACGTAATCTGCACTACTGAATAAATATAAATGTACTATACTTAGCAGTATTCACCAAATATAACTGTTCTGTAATTAGTAGTGTTCAATAAACAAATATACTGTAATTAGCAGTGCTGGATTTAATTCCTGCCCTGAAATCTAATAACATTATACACGGTAAACCTGCTGATAAGACTAAAGACTAGAGATATTTAACACTGAGCATCCCCCTTTAAACCCTACATGTTCGGAACACGTGCAGTTTAAAAACTTCAATTATCTCCCCTAAAAACCAACATACTTGATTTTCTCCCTGCTAGAATTTTGAAGTTAGTGGCAAAGGAGACTGTGCTTCTTCTTTGTTATATTCCAGCAGTCACAGTGCAGTAACTTTTGACTGGCTTCAAATAAATGCAACTCAGCCATCTACAAGAAGGGAGATAACGCCATCCCTGTCAATCCAATGTTACTCATATACATTGACAGGAAGACAATGGAGTGCATTCCCTTTAGCAAAATCATGAAACATCTGTACCAGTACAACATATTCAGGCAAAACCACTCTTGTGACACTCTTCACCACAAAGACAGATTTATCTAAAAGACCAGACCTGCATAATGATGATGCGTGTCCTTTACCTCACCAAATCATCTGATTTTATCCCATACAAATTAACTCTATACAAGAAAAAAAGATAAACAGAGGCATAGTCTTGCAACTGCACCCAAAAACACATTCTTGACAGCAAGTGTTCATCAACATCTATGGTTCCTTCTGGTGCACACCAAGCCAATTCAAGGTTCTCCATTTTTTAAGTTGCAGTTCAGTTCCTAGACTAGTTGAAGCGACTGACCCAGCCATAAACCCAAGGAATCCCAATTACAATACTTTTTTCCATGCAATAATTCAGATCACTGCTTGTGTATTGTTATGACACCAATATACATGACAACATACTGCCAATGCTCATACATCGTGAAATATTTGGTATTGTAAAAATAAATGTAAAATTAAGACCATTGATAATCATGATAACTGTGATTGTGATGTTATAACAATTCTTGATGCCATTACCTTGCCATTCTTTATTTTGTGTCCCGCTAAAAGATATTAAGCAACTGATACACTTTCTTTTCTTTATTAATATATTTCATTATTTTAATTCTCTCTCAAATCAATATATTTTCCAAGACACTGGAAGAAAGAAAACTGACCAGATTCCAGTCACTCTTTTTATTTTCCATTTTTCAGCAACACAGTAAGTTACATTCACTTTTTTCCTTTAAAAAAATTCTAAAATTTCTTTACAGCTGGTTCAGGATCAAATCCTTAATTTCTGAAGCTGGTGTTCCTTGGTCGTCACTGCATTTTTATTCTCCCAGTTACAACACCATGTGCATTAAGTTAATATTTCCATTCTTTTCTCATTTTTCTGTCCATGGCAATGTAATATTCCATGATTCGGTCCAAGAATCTCTCGTCTTTCTGGCATCCTGTTTTCTATATTAAAATTAGACACACCTATTAATTCTTGTTGGCCAGCCTTGCATGAATCATGCTGATCTGCAACCATGCACATGGCACCAAAGAAATTATGTCAAGTTGCCATCTAAAAAGTACACATGATAACCACTCATGGATGAAAATATATCTGTACAAAACACTGTGAAACATCTGATTTTATGATGATTCATGATTAATATGGAAGTTCATATTCCTCCAACAAACAAAATAAGTTCCAAACTCTTGGCACTACATTCCCAACTATGGCATATGATAATGTGCAAATGTTCCAAATACTGCACATGGATTTTGTATGATGGACTAAAAGTGTGCCCAGCAATGTTTATCAAAGACAGGTGTCAAATCACATGCGTGTGTAACTGGTTTATGAACATTAAAAATCAACAATTTATTAACAGGTGTCTTAATCTCCTTGTCTCTTGAGACTGAACCTATGCAGCTTAACCTGATCCCATTAATTGAACTTTTGTTTGATAGCTTGATTGGTACTCACTTTGTAGAAATGGATCAAATAAAAGAATATTGGTAACAAAAAACAAGACTTGTAAACCAAGGACTGTTGTAATTTTCTTCCATCCAAATATGCATTACTTTCATAAGAATTGGTGATTATTTCTTTTGTCTTCGCTCAAAGGTTAGTCAATCTCCTATCTTAAT
Organism: Megalonaias nervosa; assembly: GCA_016617855.1. NCBI lineage: Eukaryota > Metazoa > Mollusca > Bivalvia > Unionida > Unionidae > Megalonaias > Megalonaias nervosa. The sequence goes on along the minus strand of JAECUM010014975.1, from coordinate 2,249 downwards.
GTTTAGTCCAACTTCTACCTAATGTAACTGTTTTGAACATGCTACATTTTGACCTCTCTACAACTCACTTCTCTCTATCTTCCAATCACTATGAATTGGGGGGAGGGGGATTGACATGTTACTTTGCTGTCAAAATTTAGTGCAGTGTGGACCCTGACAATTACCTCCTCTACTGAACCATCTATACAAGCTTTGATCACAATCAATTATGAAATTATCTAGATTCCTCCACTCAGTGGTCCTACAAATGACTCATGAAGTCTAACAATGAAAAATCTCACAAACTCAAAGTCACTTGCCAAAGTTATTCCAGTACCAACTTCACATAACATCATGGGGAAGATACCAGCATAAATGCATATCCATTCCTATCTTGGGACATATCAATCACTACATTGATACTTGTAGAGATGCATATCCATTCTTATCTTGGGACAGATCTATCACTACATTGATATTTGTACAGATGCATATCCATTCCTATCTTGGAACATATCAATCACTACATTGATACATGCAGAGATGCATATCCATTCCTATCTTGGGACAGATCTATCACTACATTGATACATGTAGAGATGCATATCCATTCCTATCTTGGGACAGATCTATCACTACATTGATACTTATACAGATGCATATCCATTCCTATCTTGGGACATATCAATCACTACACTTATACATGCAGAGATGCATATCCATTCCTATCTTGGGGCAGATCTATCCCTACATTGATACATGTAGAGATATATATCCATTCCTATCTTGGGACAAATCTATCACTACACTGATACTTGTACAGATGCATATCAATCAATATCTAGGGACAGATCTATCATTACATTGGTATTTGTATAGATGTAATAATGAGACTAGAGACAGATCTTCAATAAGATCACAGCTGGAGTATGCACCCAAACATATATAATGAAGGCAGCCAGATTTGTTACCTGCAGATACAGCTTCAAAGACAGTGTTACAGCCTAGATGGATCAGCTGTAATGGCCTTCAGAAACAAACATCTTATCCAATTCTATAAGATCTATAACAATCAGTCTCTGAATATCCAGAAACAATGCGGTAAACAAGGTGTGTTAATTAAGGATAGTTGTTTTATACTGGGGCTTCCGTAATCAAGGCAACATGTTACAAACCCTACGTACGTGTATGTGTGTGGGTGTGCATGTGGCTTGGATTTTTAACATAGCTTTAAAAAAATATCAGTCATATCGCTATGAAATCTGCAGTGTGGCAGTTTATAGTGATGTCTAGCATTGGAGCATAATCCCGCAAACATGCAGCATCATGTCCCACCCAATCACATTATCCTGACACCTGGCCAACCAGTCCTAACACTAACCTCTTAATGCTGAGCGCCAAGTAAGAAAGCTGCTTGTAACATTTTTATAAGTCTCTGGTATGACTCGGCTGGGGTTCAAACCCGCGACCTCCTGCATCCAAGGTGGACACTCTAACCACTTAGGCCATCGGAGCAGTCCCTACTGAAATTGATAAGCATGTAGGAACCATACTTACAACTGATAAGCAAAATCTTGTTAGAAATAATTACATAATTTATAACTTAAATAGACCAGCATGTAAGCCTAATACCACGTAATGAACGGATTCTACTCTGCAATGCAGCACTGTTTAGTCACATGATTAGCAAATCTGATGTCCTACTAATTAAAACAGAAGCAAATTCTCCATGAACTTTTCCCACTGTAACAACTACCCAATGCAACTACTGTGCAGTTTTGGAGAATTTCAACTTCTCAAAAAAGAGGAATCACTCTATTTAACCTCTGAACCAAACATAAATATCCAAAAATGTAATTAATGTCATATATATTTAATTTAGGGTGGAAAAGATCAGTGAAAACTCTATGTTCCTTCAACCTTTGATTCCCTGCCCTGGTCTGGCAGCCTTGTTCGGCTACCTGTGTGCCCTTCACAAAGGCATTTTGCTCCTATTCCCTGGACATCTACGAGTGATTTTTAAAGCCACATCCAGTGATGTAAATAAGCAGATAAAACCAGGTCATGGGCCAGATCCATGGGCAGTAGTTTGTCCACCCCTGCTTTAAGCCAATGTATTAAAAGTGCTATTAAAAACCAACTAAGTAACAACCAACCCTTCATTCTAATATTGGGGGGGGGGGGATATAACATGCCATTACTATAGATCATGCACCTTCAACCATATCCAGATAGCTATATGAAATATAAATAAGTGTCCCAAATCCTTA
>JAECUM010014974.1:0-75176 GCA_016617855.1 Megalonaias nervosa | reverse complement strand
GGAATGAATGTTGGCTTCCCTATGTTGGCCGACTTTATTAAAAAAAAAAAAAGAAATCGGCACGCTTAAAAGAATCCAAAGGAACCAAACTTGGCTTCCTTATGTCGGCCGACTTCATAAGAAAAAAGCAGCACACTTAAAATATACCAAAGTCAGTTTCCGGGGTTGGTTTGCTTTGTAATAAAATAACCTTTGTATTTGATATCCTGTCGGTAAGTTTAAGCAAGGAGTTTATTGCTCGCTGCCAGTTGTGTTTATCCATCACCCGTGATTCTATTTGTTTGCCAGATGTAATCATAATTGATGTTTGCAGGGCAAATAGTATACACAACAATAACTTGCTTTAATAACACTTTTATAACCCATGCTAGCGAAAAGATTATCATTTGTACTCACAGTGGACGTATTTTAAAATAACGATTTTTATTTGCGAGATACCGTCGTATTGTTAACCTGGATACAATACAATCTTGGTCAGTTTGCACCTTGTAATTTATCATGATCGAATGGCAGATGCCTTCAAGCAATCGGGTGATATTTTCGTCTCTTTTGCGATTTTGTTATTTGACATAAGCGATACACTACAGTAAGGACGCATACACAAGCCGGCATCCACTACATATACGGAGTTCGTGGATATATTTTTTCCTTAATAAATTTCGCATGATGAAAAAAGAAGGAATAAATGATAACAATGCAAGGTTAGTTTCTTTCATTTTATTTTCAAATAAGTATGTTTATCAATTTTCTTTTACCGTTCGGGGGGTGGGGGTGGGTGGGTGGGGTCACAAATTCAACACCAAATTATTTCCTTTCTTATTTGTATGGAATAATGGAGCAAATATGATTGACGATATTGACTAGTAATGACAAGTTTTTAATTTTTACGCGCGCATGCACTAAGACAACTTGAAAAATAAAAACAAACAATAAAATTAACTGGTAAGAGCTTCATATTGCAGCAACACTGACAAAATGCTTAACATTATTCTCTCTCTCTCTCTCTCTCTCTCTCTCTCTCTCTCTCTCTCTCTCTCTCTCATGTGTAATCGAGTGTGTATTATATGCAGCAATGTTACAACCTGAAGCTTAAAATTAAATATATTTGTTGTGATATCTCACGTATACTACCCTTAGAAAAATGTATACGTATTCTGTAGAATATTATCTGTTAAGTATTATTGTTTTATAAATCAGTATTGATAATTTGACTGGAAGACTTATATTGAGAATGTCGTTGTGCAGATGCATATATTTTTTAGCAATAAAAAATGTATATAAATATTTTAATTAGAACGAGCAAGATGTGTCAGTTTGTGTTTTCTCTCATATATATGTACGTTACGAAGTATGATTATTTTCTTTGAAAGAATATCAAGATAGTTTGTTTAAATTTAGTTTTATTTCCTAAAACCTATTCCTAAAACGTATCTTACATAGTATCTACTTGTTCAAACTATTGTTAAGTTGGGCCGAATTGTCTTTCGAGTTGGGCCGAATTGTCTTTGGGCCAAATTAACTATAATCCGGCATAAATGATATAACTTTCCCATCCCCTCACCCTATTCCATCCCACAGCTTGAATCCACTTTTTTTTTCTTCTGGTAAACAGGGTCTTTCGGAAAAAGAAAGAACCCTTTTTCCTATCATCACTCTTTTGGTTACATCCATATGCAATACAGTGCACCATATTTGCTTTTTTGGGGGGGGGGCGACCAGACAGATGCCCCCCACCCTACTTACCCCAAAAAATAAAAAGTTTTTATGTTTTCGCGTATCCCCCTTAGAGGTGTTGCAAGTGTTTCTAGTTTAAAGAAGAATTTGGATCCCAAAGTTTGAGTGGGGTATTTTTTATCCCTAGTGTTATCTAAAAGATGAGTTTCCCGTTCTGGTTTTAATCATCAGATTGGGAAACATCACCTTTTTATATCGAGTGACCTTTGCCAAAGGTCCCTATGTCCTGTGTATGCTATTTGTGTAATGCTATATTGTGTGTATGCTATAGATGTATATGTAAGGACGGCAGAGTAACCAAATTCTTTCAAAGTTTCCTATTAGAAGAAAAATTATTATCCATAGATAAAAATTATTTAAGATCATTTGAGAATTTAGAATTTTGCATAAGAAACGGTGTACTAATTATGAAATTTTTTATACAAATAAAGCCTAGTGTTTTAAATGAGTGTTGAATTGTGTGTCGCTTCTTATTTTTAATTTGAATTAAGGAGGTGGGTCATAAGGCTAGTCTGTAAGGAGCCACGTCTTTATTTATTCAAACTGACATGCTTCCCTTAACAAGGACATAGCCTTATTCCACACTCTCCAACATTTAAACCCAATACAAAAGAGAATATATATTTGTAAAAGCTTATTGTTAGTCCCTTTTTTTGTATCTGGAATCCATTTGCATAAAAAAATATACCCTTGTGTTCGTGTATTGCATGTCCATTTTCTGCACATGTCTTTTTCGGAGGGTCTTCCACCGGCCTTCCCACTTCGCGTAGCGCCTTGTGGTATAGCCCGGTGGCGTTTCTGTCTCCTACTTCATCCATGTGCAGATACCCTGTCCCTGTATATTACCTATAAAAATAATTTCTATACACTTACAAAAAATTTAGAAATTTAAGAGGAAAATTATTTATCTAAATATATTAGTACTAGGATTCCAGTTATGTAGGGTTGATTAATAAGAAAATTATTTAAAAGGGAGAGAAGAGAAAAAAAAGGAAAATGAAAAATGAAAACTTGAAATAAAAAATTTACCAGGGAAATAGATGTTTTTATGAGAACTTAAAGTCTCGGTTAGATTCCAAAAATGTCAAGAATTTAAATATTTTAAATGGGACAGGTTATTTGCGTATAACAATAACCTGTCGACATTCTCTCATAGTGTCAATTATGTAGTCAATTAAATCGAAAAGCGTTTTTTTTTTTGTATCAAATTTCGCATCTAGATATAATATTCTATTTCTCTGTTATTTATTTAATTTGGTTATAGAGACAATAATTTTATCCCTTGCCCCCTTTTTATTTTTACATTCTGTCATAACATGAAGTTTTGTAAAATTGCTCACTTTGCATAGGGGACACTTTGGTATTACTTTAATCATCCTCTTTCTTTTTGCAATTTCCCCAGTAAGCCAAACATCATGAAGATATTTAAAAATAATACTTTGGATTTTTAAAGATTTAATATTTGCCCAATTCGTCCAAGAGTTATTCCAATCCACCCCCCAATTTTCTCTTTCTACTTTACATCTTTGGTTCTTTGTATAAAAATCCCTTATTAATTTATATGTGTTTTTACCCCCTTCCCAAATTCCCTTAACATCCCTGAATTTAAAAATCAAATCCTTTATATGTTTAAATTTTTTGTCTACAAGTAATTTTTTGGTTAAAGAGTTATTTCTAAAGATATCAATCCTATTTTTGTTAATAAAACCAAACCAATAAATATAGAGGGCTTCCCACGGCATATCCGGGGTCGCGTTAATTTTTAAAAATCTATTTAAAATATTAGCTTCCTGCATCCATTTTACATTGGGTAAGGCTAAGCCTCCCCTTTTATTGTCTCTATATAGTGTCTTCTTCTCAATATAATGTAGTTTAAAATTCCAAATATAATTTATTATTTCCTTATCTATATTATTTAACACCTTATATTTTAGATCTAAAGATTTTAAAATGTAATTTATGTTGGAATAAAAGTAAGTTTTAGCAACTTGCGCTCGCTCCATAATACATAGTGGCGTTTGTGCCCAGATTGCGATACTTTTATTTACTTTGTTTTTAAGATTTTGTAAGTTCTCTATTTCCTCCTTTTTGCCAAAGTAGATTCCTAAGGCTTTAACCTTATCTTTTATTAAGGGGGGGGGGAGCCCAGGGTGGTTCCCTCTCCAGTTGCCTATTTTTTAAATTTCCGTTTTTTCGTGGTTAATTTTCGACCCAGAGGCTTTACCAAAATTTTCATATTCTTTTTCAAGGTGTTTAAAAGAATTGTGGTCTTTTATAAAGTTTGTGCAATCATCAGTGTGTTGGAGCATTTTAAATTCCTTATTTTAATACTTAGTATTTCAACTGCTATTAATAGGACAGCCTTGCCTTACTGACCTCTGTATTTCAAATTTTGCCGTAATGCCACCATTTACCTGTACTCTTGCAGTTATATCTCTGTACAGGATTTCGGTCCGTTTTCGGAAATTTTCTCCGAAACCAAATTTTTCAAGTACTTTTTGTACATAGTTGTGCTCAATCTGTCGAAAGCTTTCTCTTGGTCAAGAAGTACCATAGCACCTCTTTGACCTGAATCCTTTATAAATTCTATTATTGATTTGATATTTAAAATATTATTCTGAATGTCATTCCCCGTAGCCCCACATGTTTGGTTTTTGTTAATTATATTATTCATGCATTGTTTAATTCTATTGGCTAATATTTTGCTTAAAATCTTATAATCATTGTTTAGGAGGGAGATGTGCCTCCAGTTTTTTTAAGTCTTTTTTATCTCCCTTCCCCTTATATATTAATGATATTAAACCCTCCCTCATTGTATCCGTCATTTTATTATTTTGTAAAAGTATGTTGTTATACAAAGATTCCATAATCGGCGCTAACTCACGTTGGAATTTTCTAAAAAATTCCCCCGTGAGTCCATCTCTTCCTGGTGTCTTCCCTTTGGCTAGGGAGTTGATAGTTTTTATAATTTCTTCTTTAAAAATGAAGCCATCACACAGGATTTCATATTTTTCATTTAATAAAGTGCCCCCCTCATCAATTAAAACATTTAGATTTTTTTCCTCCCCCCTTCTAAATTCTTCTCTTTTAAAAAGTCCCCTGGCTTTTGTGTATAAGTCTGAAAATTTACCCGCCCTAATCTCTATCCCCTTATTTTCCTCCTCCATGATTTTTTCTAGCTTTTCTTGTAAGAGAGTTTGCTTTTCTTTCCCATTTCCTTTTTTAAGCTGTATAATTATTTCTTCTTTCTCTTTCTTTCTTAATTCACTGATTCTTCTACTAAAACTTAAAGCTATGTTTTTTATTTTCTTTTTGAAACTGTCCCATTGATATAATATATCTTCTCCCTCAGTTAAAAATACCCTATTTATTAATATCTTTATTTCATTATTAAAATCTTCGTTATCTAAAAGTCTATTATTTAATTTCCATGTTTCCTTACCCCATTTACTCCTATGTTTAGATGTTATTTTAAGTTCAATTAGTTTATGATCTGAAATTTTAAAATCTGTAATTTTAGCATCTTCGTATAATCCTTTATTTAAAAAAGTCCCATAGAATTTATCTAACCTACTTGCTAATCCATTTTTATATTCATAAATATACTCTGTACGAAGTAAATTTAGTTTTCTGTAAATGTCATCCAAATTATGTTTCTTAAATAATCCTAACATGTTTTTCCTAAAGATAATATCATCTGAAGTTAAATCCCCCACCCTATCTATATTATCCCCTACCCAACTGAAATCCCCACCAATCACTAGTTCCTCCATAGAAAATTTACTTACATATTTATAAAAATTCTCAATAAAGTCAGTTTTTTATATTTGTTCGCCGGGAAGTATACATTAATTATGTTTATTTTGTTTATTCTAACGTGAAGTACCCTGCCCTCAAGATATTTATTCCCTTCTATTTTCTCCCAATTTAAGTATTTTTTGTTTTTAATTATAGTAGCTACCCCCCCCCCTTTACGTCATTATTTGTAAAATTACTTATTAAAACAATAGCATCTAGTTTTCCCTCTGTATAAGCCAATAAGTTTTTGCGAAACCATTATGTGTTTCCTGGATTAAAATAATATCATAGTTATTAAAATTACACAATTTATCATTTATCTTTATTAATGCCATTTATATTTATTGAGGCTATATGGAAGCTTGATCCCTCCATTTCAGTACTATCGGCCGTTTCTGTCATCTTTGTTATTACTATATTTAAATGAGATTAAGTAAAATTTTAAATTATTTAGTTTCGGGGGGTGGGTGGGGGTGTTTGCCCCTTCTGTTTCATCCCTCATGTTTGACTCTGTTTTGTCATTTAAAGTCCCCATCGTACATGTCTCCATTTCTGTCTCTTGTCCGTTTTCCAGTTCCTGTTCAATGTCGCTATCATTGTCCATGTCTGTGTCCATGTCCGTGTCTGTGTCCGTGTCTTTGTCTTTGTCCGTCGTAATGTCATGGTTGTCGTCCTCTTCTCGGTCAGGGTCGCCTGTCTCCGTGTCGGTTTGTTCCCCTTCATTCCTTATGTTTTTGTCTATCGTACTCCCCTCTTTTTTCTTTTTGGGGAGTGATTTGTTTCCTTCCTCTTTATTTTTGGCAAGATTGTCGCTCCCTGAGGAGGACAGAGAAAGAAGTCTCATCTTTCGTTTTTTTGATCCTTTTGGCAGGCATTGGAGTGATGGGAGTGGAGGTCAGGGGATTTACCCCACTTCCCTCCACTTCCTTGGGACTTCCCGTGGAAGTATCTATTTCTTCTTCTTCCTCTGTTAAGGGGAAGAATTTATTTGTTTCTAGAATTCTTCCATCCAAGCTTTTATTTTTTGCTGAGTAGTGTGTGGTTGTTTTAGATGGACTTAGAAATTTTTCCCACCCATGGTTTTGTGATGAGTCCTCTAATATTTCCCCCGATATTTTGGAATTTTCTTTGTTTTGGGTTTCATTTAGAGGTGTAGTTTGTAAATTCACTCCTTTTTCTTCTCCCCTTACTTGCTCAATTAGCAAATCGACAGTTTGGTGAATTTCCTCTAAGTCTTTCTCATTCAACTTTTCGTTCCCAGTTGCTTGGGCTACCTTACTTGCATAAGAGGCTCCAGCATAGGTAGCCCCAGGCAGAAAATTTGGGCATTCTCTAGCAGCATGGCCCATGTTTCTACACTTGGGACATTTTCTGTCCTTTTCACAGCCGTAGTACCAAGTTTTTAGCAGAAATCCCATCACATAAAAATGTGAAGGGATTTTCTTGGCGTCGTCTCTGTTTATTGAGACAATACGGACACCAGTTTTCAAGCCTGGAAAACCCCAAACAGTCGCCATTTTGTGCCTCTTTACTTTGGTCTGGAGTTTTCCCTCTATCTTGGCGATTACCTCCTCAGTCTCAACCTCCAAGGGTAACCCTGACACAAATAGGTCAATGGGTCTCCCTTCTACCTCCCTTACTATTGGGGGGGGATTTATATGCCCTTGCTTTTACCCCTCTTGCTTCGATGTAATCCTTATCAATAAAGGGCTTTTGATATTCCTTAGGGTAAATGACGAATTTATTGTACCCCCCATTTTGCACCATATTTGCTGTACAAAAGCACGATCGTAAGATATATCACACAGACATTTACGTGGGGAAATTAAACACTTGAATGGCTAGGTTGAATAGAAGGGATAAATGTACGTCATATCCGTTTTTTGGCACGCGGAAACTACCGATTGTTTACGGAGATTGCCGAATAATTTTTTCTTTTATAAAAGCGGATTTTTAAGTCTAATTAAACATTTTTATGGTGTGCATACATAACAAATGCGTTTTGTTTATGACTATAATATTATCACATGTTTGTACAATATAGGTGGCCAGTGACCTTTAACTGTGTGGAAATGAATATTTTATTTTTATGCAGATACGAGAAAATGTTCTTTTTGTAACTACAATATCACCGATTATGCCTAATATTTACTTGCTTATAAATTAACTCCCTTTATCGACCAGATAACTTAGCTCGTCGTATTTTTTAAATCCTCTCTCGCCGACGATAATGCCCATAATCCATACGATTGAGACATTTTGCAAAGTAAGATGAAGATGCTATCTTTTTATTGCTTGTTTGTTAAGCAGGAAGTATATCGGAAATAATCTTGGACCGCTTTGTTCCATGCTGACCAGGGCCGACAAGGGGGGGGGGGAGCAACCGGGAATATATCCTCGGGGACCGGGCCGAACAACACTTTTTAATTTTATAAAAGAGTTTTTTTTAACAAGAATTAGGAAAGGCCTGGGTGTTTCTTACCCCAGGGCCCGTGATCGCTCTCTACGGCCCTGATGCTGACACCTATTTGGTTTAAAGAGAAGATAGCTGGCTACGATCCCTCATTGATTTTAGAGTTATTATCCTATCTGTCTTGTGTCTTCATGCAGTGAACGACAATGTTTCTGACGTTGCGATGGAGCACTACCAAACCATCATCTGAAGATTCAAATACCGACAAATCCCTGATCTCGATTACTGCTTTGTTAAAGTTATTTCCCTTGCAGTTTGAAAGCGGAGAAGACAATATTGTGAACGCGAATGTCTCGCAGTTTTGATTTATTTTAATGGATAGCTGTGAAGCTAGGTATACATGTTATGGTCATCATCTAAATATGCACATATCGTCAAGTCACTGTTCTCTGAATATTTGTGTTAGAGCTGTTCTCATTTTTTTGTGATGCAGTTGAATGCAGTGTTTGAAACAAGACAAATTCTGAGAAAGTAACTACTCTTGCAGTTTATAGTGCATTGCTATGGAACTTACTTAGTACATATTATGGTCATCATGAAAAAAGTATGCGGGGGAATCTTTAGGCGAGCCATTTGCTAACAGTTCTTCTAAATTCATTCTGTTATTCTTCTCGTCTATTGCTTTCTCTTTTTGTAGTCAAGTTACACGAAGTTATTCCGTAAATTTGTCAGGTACTTTTCTGTTGTTAAATCATGTTGTCATTTAGTATTGTACATTTAGTATTGTACCAGATATAGTAAGCACTGCCGGGAATTAAGCTGTGAAAACATTTTCTGTAAATCAGTGCCGTAGCTGGTTGGCTTTAGTCTACACTGATGACGAAGAAAACTATTGGTGTGCATTAAAGACACGCACTAAAATTTCTAGCTTGGTTGGGCTCTGCCCGCTTTCATGTATTTTGTATTGGGGCCAATCTGATTAAAATCGATATCTACTTACATATTAGTAACTTTGGTTGGTCCTTGCTGGGCAGTGTGTATTTAGTGTCTTGCCTAATGACAACACGGCAGCTGACCCGGCCTGGACTACTACTGCGTATGAGTACATCAGGTATATTATTACTCTGTAAATCGTGGTTCATTACGGTCTCCTATATAGCTCATATCAAATGTTGTAAAAAGAGTTAGATATCAAGATATAGACATATATGTACCAGTTTGGGTCCATGGAATATTATTGTTATACACTCTGTATATGTGTATATGTGCGCGCGCACGCTCGCACGCGCTGTCCTGCGTGTTTTAGCTTTTCCGTCATCACAAAGGCCATAATATTTTCCGTACCTCTTGAAATTTTGGCCCCTGTCGAAATCTCGTTATGTTTAAATTTTCTCGTCACATCACCGAGTTCATTTTTCAACTTCAAAGATACATGTTCGTCTCTCTGTTGTTAACGATAAAATGTAATGGTCAGTTACTTCCGGGAGTATACATTTGGCATGCATCTCTGTACGTAGATTCGCATTGATGAGCTTAAATCTACTCTGACCAATACTTCGTGCTTACTATCTTATTATTAGTATTTTGAAAGAAAATTGACTTCATTAATTACGAAGCAATCAAGTAAACAAGAGAGAGAGAGAGAGAGAGAGAGAGAGAATGCACAAAAGAGTGCACAAAAATATGTAATAACGTTTATGCACCACTGCAAACTACTAGCCACATACGCTTATAGTACTTATAGTACACGAATACTAAGTGGAAAACTCCCACATGTAGACATACTTAAGAGTACATCCATACCACTTAAATTTCGCTGTGAAACATAAGGGCCCGAGTAAAGAAACTTTATAAAGTTCTGTCATTCCAGTTTTTCGAATTCAGGTAACAAATCATCAAAATTTTGGAACTTTCAACTTGAACTCCAGTTTTTGACTGAAACATTATTAACAGAAACACCGTGCAGCTATTCAGCATTAGCAAATTGGAAGTCAGTACTAGAGATCCTACAACAGTTGTATGGACTCAGATCACAATTCATTTTCCTATATACTCTCTACATTTGTTTATAAGTACTGAACTTTCCACTGTGTGACAACTAATACAAATCATATGTTAATCTAAAATACCTTCAGAGATGACTTCGCGGTGAAGTTCTTGTCACAGGTTCACCGGTATTTCTTTGAGAGGCTGGACTGTCAACAATGTGATGTGCAATGGAACACAGATTTCACCAAGGCGTTATTACTCAGTGTGCAATGTCACCGAAACACACACGGACAACCACTCCATAAGCTCATGTTCTAAAGAATAAACAATTACCTATAAATCCATATCAAGAATGCCTAAATCTAACTCTTGTATCACCACCAAAAGAAGACAGAGAATAAATGCTCTGAAAAATAGACTGGGGCTACATTTTTGTCAGTACCGGAACTAATAATTATGATCCGATTCTGTATGTCGATGGCTGTCATGCGGATCAATTCGGCTATATACGACTGACAGTAGTTAAAAATGATCAAACTTGTTTTTCATTTGTTGACTTCTCAACTAATCCAGCAGTCAGTACAACTGTAGACATAGCACAGGTGGTCGGAAGAGATTCGTTTTCTTTATTGGCGGTGAAATTTCTGATGAAAAAATGAACGATTTTTCTGTAAATTACTGCTCCGACATACTGCAGAAGCCTATTTTAGTCTAGCAGAAATAGCTAAGGTCGTTCCGAATGATAGATTCAGTACTTTCATCAATATTGGGGATTGTACCGCATGAGCATCAGAAGTCATTCGGAGCATGTTCGTCTCTTTTCCGATGGGATGGAAAAGGTCGAAGATATTTTGATTATACTGGACGTGTGACGCAGCTCTCAGAGAAATCAGTAAACTTGAAACTAGGGGTTCACAGTCATCATACTACACACCTGTAATAACCCTTTGTTGTTGTTGTTGTTGTTGGGTTTAACGCCATTTTTCAGCACAAGATAGGCTATACATTACGGCCAGTATCATTGGTGGAGGAAGAACCCGGAAAAAACCCGTAAAGAACCACCGACCCACGAGAAGCTACTGGCAAGCTTTCTCACGTACCCACATTGGCCGAGCCGGAGACTGGAACCCACGCAGATAGAGGTGAGACGGCAGTGATCCGTAATGGTATGAGTTTTAGACCATTCGTCCACTCCCCCCCCCCCCTTTCTATGTAGCATGGTAAAATAACATTGAACAAAGTCAGGGTAGGATTATCCTTCCGTGAAACATCGAGATTTTACAGGAAACTCAGCGAGTTCCCAGCAAGGGGGTGAGTAGGTACGATGATGTAGCCTCAAGGTGGTTGAGGCAACGATATGATCCTGTACCTTACAATGGAGCAAATAAAACTATTGCCAAAGACAAAAGGATGACTTATTTATACTCTACTACATAAGCAGGCCGACAAGAGGGGAGGGCAACCGGGGATATATCCATGCCAAACAACACTTAATTTTATAAAAGAAAAATTTTGTTTTAACAAGAACTAGAAGGCCCTGGTGTTTCTTACACAGGGCCCGTGATCACTCTTTACGGCCCTGTACATAAGTGTAGTTATGTTGTTGTTTTTTATTATCAGAAAATTTGGCTAATGATAAAGTTATTAAGTTTATATCTGATAAATTATATTGGTATCTTCACGCTAACCGTACTTTGTCCACGTAGGATGGTGATCTGATTTTAATCAAATTGCTCCGTTGATATACATAGGCTTGTGTCCATGAAGTAGGCTGTACTAATATTAATACTGGGTTGTGTGGAAGGATGCCCAGGCAAGCCAGTCCGACCAGAACAAAGCACGATATTAGTACATGCGATTTGGTGCGTTAACCTTTATCTTTTAATTTATTTAAACGTTTGGTATTCACATCAACCCCCAGTTTGCGTCCCTCTTCCATTTTGTACGTGAACAAACGGTCATAATTTCTATATATGTCCGCCAGTACGGTCACGCTGGTATAAGAGCATGAACTTCCTGTTGTAAAACTGTTGTTTTTGGACGACTGCCAGATTCAGAGCTACTTTTAGACCGACGCAATGATCCAGCAGACCGCGGACATTTACCATTTGTTAGGAGTGTACTAACATTGCTGGTCACAGATGCAGCTCACAACTTTCGCGCTTTAGACTTATTTTAAAATAATTAATTTTTATCAAGATGACAGCGTGAGGCATTCGTCTTTAAAGTTCTATTTTCTGCTGCGGTGGAGTTTCAGATCTTGTAAATGTATGAAACAATGCCGACTGCGCGATCTGTCGGAATTCTGTCTAAGGCACTTTGGTGAATGTGGAAACCCCATGTTAAACGGGAAAAAGATTTTGGACCCAAACTGGAATTTAATGTCGGAATGACCGTCTGGGTCATAAGGATAAGATAACATAGGGAATGATAGTCTGTGACAAATGAGGAATTTAACATTAGGTAGCGATTTTGTGGGTTTCTTGAGTCAAAATGTAATGCTCAAAACTTGATTAATAGGTTTTCACAGGGTAAATTTGACATGCAGGAAATCGAACAGTGTAACGTTTGGTCTATTTTTGGACAGGAAATGCTTTAGGTTGGAGTTTGCCCTGTAACCGAAATCAATTTTATGTCGTCGATTAATCAAAATTCGGAGCAAAGTCCGTCACATAAAAAAAAATCGTCTCCTAACCCACTAAGTTTTTTTTCCCACATTCAAACCACTTAACAAAGCAACTGCTAGTGAATATAAATAGCCTAACGACCGCGTACACTGAAATTTTAAAGAGTTTAAACTTAGCGTCCCCTGCAGAGAAAATCGTCAGTTATTTCGGCCTTAGTGCAGTTTATGATTGAGTTAACTGAAATGTTAGTGTCGGTACCAAGCGATCGGCAAGTTTGGGGGGTTTTGATGGTTTGTTTTTTTTCCCATTCAGTAGTTTTGGTTGAGTAGCCACCTCAGTGAGGAAAGTCAACGTCATTTAGCGAAAAACCATTTCAAATAAGAGAGAGAAGACATCAGATTAGACAGCTTGTACCCATGAATAATGATTGGGCTCCTGACATAGTTGTGTTGGGGAGAGATCATTATGAAACTGAATAATTTCAATTTTTTTTACAATGAATAGAATAGATTTTAGCTGCAGACACAGACAAGTCGATTTTTTCCTTACGTCTCAAATGGAACACAGGTTTTGGACCAGAAATGGCCTCTTTTCTTAAACTCCACTTACTGAATAGACACTACTTCCATGCAATTTTCAAGGGAAATTTTACAGACTAACAGTAATTAAATACATTCAAATTTATACAGAAAGCTTATGTGTTTACATACAAACTCCCTATTTTATATTTTCATTTAATACAAGAAATTGTTGATGTATCGAACTTAAAGTGATAATTTAAGTATTTTATAAGCACATTTTTAAAAGAAATCAAAGATTTCTTTCTCTTTCTAAAATACGGACTAGATTTTTAATATTCATTTTGGATATATTTTAACAAGAAAATTCTAAACGATACTACAGTATTGTTCTGTTTTCTTCTCTTTATTTTCTACTTTCAGTACATTGTTACAAGATGTAATTATGCGTCACAATCAAAACAGCTACCATTCTGATAATCTATCTTCATGTTGCAAATGTTTGTCAGTTTTATCATCAAATTTACTAAACAGACTCGATTCCTGGGTAATTTTGATAGATAAATTTTACGTTCCTCCACTTAAACATGCTTCTTAAAAACATAATTCCATAGAACATATTTTAGAAACTCTGAAGCTGAAATGGACTTTAGCTAAGTTTGGCACTTTAGATGATTCACATTGTAGAATGTCTCTTGGAAATGTTACGAATATGTAATTAAATTGCTTGTGTGTTAGTTTTAAATTCTTTTTTATTTTATTTTTGTTTCATTACATTTTATTGTAATGATAAATTTTCATGCGATTTGACTCTTTTCGAAAAATCATTTCTCTGTTTTGACCTGATTTGAACGTAAAATGTATTACATTATCATTAATTTTAGCTCACCTTGGTTGAGACGTTTTGTAAACACTAAGCGAAAATGATTGGCTATTACCAAGGTCATGTTCGGCCCACGTGTTAGCTGAATTGTAAACAACCTTTCTTTTTTAATTTATTCCAGTGTGGGAATCTGATTCTTAGATAGGGCTATTCTAGCGTACGTGTAAAATAGCATTTTTTTTTTACTGTGATGTTCAAATTAGTGATCACATAGCCCGTCAGGTGAGCCACCATGTGATCTTAAATCGCGGCTTTAAACAGACGCTCTCTAGTAGATTTAGGCAGTCGTATTTTAATCCTTGAGGGCTCAAGAGGTTTTTATTGTTGTTGCCAGCTTGTTCTCAAGTTCATCTATGTTTTTGAATTTAATAATTTATTCTCTAGAAAACTACACAAGTGCTCTTTTTTATAAAATTTCTGGGACAAAAATATTCAGTGGAAATTTATTCTGGAATTCTAAACAGAACATTATAAATTGTGTTTTATCGAGGAACTGTTGCCATCAGAAAAACGACCTCATCTGACGTCATCGCCTTCCATGTTGGAACTTCATATAGATATTAACAACCTGGATTCAATTAGAACTGTTTAGTGATAGGACTTATATTTTTCAATTCCAGGATTAATATTTGGATTATATTCACAAACCGTAAGATGTATTTCATATTTTTATCTTGTTTTCTAATGAAATAAATTATTTTGTTAAAATTTACAAAGCTTGTTGACTTCACTCTTTTCTTTTGTTACATTTGTACGAGCCTATACGTAACAAGAGAAAATTGGGGTCTCGTCCTTGGGATATATGAATTTTGGCTGAAATATTTCAGAAAATTGTTGTTTTTTTTAAAATTTAAATTCCCCATGTTTTTAAATCCCAAGTACTATTTTACATTTTGTTTGAAATCTTTGGTGAAAACAACAGGCTTTTATTTACAATGTCATTAAAAGAGGAGACTTTTCTTTCTAGTCCTACTCAGGAGCAGTTGAATAGTTTGAAAAAAGATGAATTGCTTGAACTTGCCAGAAAATACGATCTTACTGAGGAAAAAGCTTCCTTAACGAAGCAAGAAATTAAAAACATTTTGATTCAGTATTTGGTAGAGAAGAATGTTTTTGATAAAAGTGTTTTGGCTTCGGTCAGTAAGTCTGTATCAGACTCTGACATAAAAGTAAAGGAATTAAAAATGAAATACAAGATGGAATTGGATTTAAGGAAGCTCGAGCTTCAGAAAGAGGAAAGAGAGAAACAATTGCAGTTGCAATTAGAAGAGAAGCAATTGCAATTGCAATTTGAAAAAGAGGACAGAGACAGGAAAGAGAGAATGATAAATGAAATTACAATTTGAAAAAGAGGAGAGAGAGAGAGAGAGAGAGAGAGAGAGAGAGAGAGAGATTACAATTTGAAAAAGAGGAGAGAGAGAGAGACAGGAAAGAGAGAATGAGAAACAAATAAAATTACAATTTGAAAAAGAGGAGAGAGAGAGAGACAGACAGACACAGACAGACAGGCAGACAGATGCAAAAAGAGAAGGATCAAAGGGAATTCCAAATTAGAATGAAAGAATTAGAGCTGGCAAAAAGAAAATACTCCCCTACTTTTGATGTTTATAGAAATATCAAGCTAGTGCCCCCTTTCAGAGAAAAGGAAGTAGATATTTTCCTCGTTTTGAAAAAGTTGCTGAACATTTGAAGTTGCCAAGGGAGCATTGGACTCTATTATTACCATTTGTACTTACTGGTAGAACTAGTGATATTTATTTTTCACTGTCACTAGAGCAGAGTGCTGACTATGATGTGGTTAAGGACTGTATTTTGAAGGATTATGAGTTAGTTCCCGAGGCTTATCGGCAAAAATTCAGGAATTCCAGAAAATCCACTGACAAGACTTATGCCGAATTTGCATGGGAAAAAGCACAACAATTTGATAGATTGTGCTTAGCCGAGAAAGTTGAACATCATTATGAAAGTCTCAGACAACTCATGTTACTTGAAGAGTTCAAGAACTCTGTTCCTAATGACATTAAGACTCATCTTGAAGAGCATGAGATCGAAACCTTGGAAAATGTTGCTCTTGCTGCTGACAAGTATTCCTTAACTCATAAAGTTCATGTTGTTAGTAAGACTTTCACTCAGCAGTCTACTGGTAGAAAGGTATTTCAGCCTAATACGACTCCTTCTGAAACTCAGTCTGGCACAACATTTAAAAATCAAGCTTTTGATAAACTTGATTCAAAATTCTTGTCTATTCCTACGTGTACCTATTGCAAGAAAAAAGGACACGTCATTTCTCATTGCTTCAAATTGAAATATAAGCATCAGAATCAAGATAGACCTATCCCAAATGCTCTTATTTGTAAGAGGTCAAGGTCACGGTCATGTATTGAAAGCAATACATTTGTTGGGTCTAATAAACCCCAGTCTGATTTTATTATTGAGAATTATGAACCATTCATGTCGAAGGGTTCTATATCACTCTTGAGTGATTTGGCCAATCCTATCCCTATTAAAATTTTAAGGGATACAGGAGCTTCTCAGAGTCTATTATTATCAGGTATTTTGCCTATTTTGAGAATTCTTCTTTTAATGAGAATGTTCTTATTCAGGGAGTAGAGTGCGGCTTTGTTAATGTTCCTCTCCATTCTGTAAATTTGTCTTCAGACTTAGGCTCAGGACCCGTGACAGTCGGCATAGCGTCTACTTTACCCGTTGAGGGCATTCATTTGTTACTACGCAGCGACCTAGCTGGAGACATGGTTGTGGTTAATCCACTTGTAACTGACAAGCCTTCTTTGGAACAGAAAGTTGATCCTATTGAAAAAGAATACCCTGATTTATACCCAGCTTGTGCAGTTACTAGAGCTATGGCAAAGAAAGCTCTTGAGAATGACTTTGATAAGGAAAATATTCCTTTAGCTGACGCATGTATTGGTCAGGCTTTTCATGAGGTCATTTTCACTCCTAATTTGGATCAATCAAAAGGCATTGATCACAGTGATCCTCTTTTGAATACTCATTCTCTTATCTAATCAGGGTGACAAACGACAATCACTTGTCGTCGAACAGGAAAAAGATCCTGAGATCTCCTGTTTGTTTCAGAGGGCCATTAGTGAAACTGAAGCCACTGAAGTGCCTGTCTGTTATTTTATTAAAAATGGAATTCTTATGAGAAAATGGAGACCTCCCGAGGTACCTGCTGGTGACGAGTGGTCAGTGAACTATCAAATTGTAGTTCCAAAATATTACAGACAGGAAATACTTAGTCTGGCCCATGAAACTCCTCTAGATGGCCATTTAGGGATAAATAAAACTTATAACAAGATCTTGACTCACTTTTATTGGCCAAAAATCAAAAGTGATGTTTGTAAATTTTTTAGATCAAGTCATACTTGTCAAATGGTAGGAAAACCCAATCAGAGGATACCTAAGGCTCATCGGCAACCTATTCCTGCATTTGACGACCAATTTAGCAGGATTATGGTAGATTTTGTTGGTCTCTTACCTAAGATCAAGGCAGGCAACCAATATTTGTTGACCATTATGTGTGCGTCAACAAGATTCCCAGAGGCAATTCCTTTGAGGAATATTAAACCAAAACCATAGTAAAAACTTTGATAAAGCTTTGTTTACTCAATTTGGCCTTTCTAAATCTGTCCAATCTGGTCAAAGGTCAAATTTTATGTCTGGAATTTTCCAGCTAGTTATGCTTGAATTTGGCACTCAGCAATTGAAGTCAAAAGTGAAATTATGGTTTCACAGAACTTTACTTGAGAGAAGTTTTGGGTCTTGTAATAGAGTTCATTCTCTCTTGCTCATTCTTCAAAATTTTCTTCAAATTAGATTTTACGGCCCTTACAAAGTAAAGAAGAAAATGAATGAGTTAAATTATAATATTAGTACTCTGATGTAAATAAATTAATGGAGTACCAGTATATTGAGAGAGATAGCCAGGTAAATCATGCAATTAATTTAGTTGTACCTATCCCACAAACTGAGGATTTATGTGAAGGAATTAAATCGGACTCTTTTGATCTTGGAGCAAAAAATCTTCGGAATTCGGAAATTAGGAAAAATCTGGACCAGAAACTTTTACATTTGCAACAAGAAAGGAATGAACTTAAACAGTTATTATTCAAGTATGAGCACTTGCTTCCAGATATTCCTACGAGGAGAAACAAAATTTTTCATGACGTTGAAATTGTAGATTCAGAACCTGTGAAACAACACCCATACAGAATGAACCCTCTCAAACAGGGATACTTGAAAAAGGAAATTCAGTATTTGCTGGAGAACGATTTCATATAGCCCAGTAAAAGTGACTGGAGTTCACCATGTATACTTGTTTTAAAACCAGATAAAACTTCCCGTATGTGCTCTGATTATAGGAAGATGAACAGTGTGACAAAAACAGATTAATTTCCATTATCAAGAATCGATGACTGTATTGATAAAATTGGAAATGCCAAGTACGTCACCAAATTTGACCTTCTGAAAGGATTTTGGCATATTCCACTAACGGAAAAGGGCAAAGGAAATTTCGGCATTTGTGACTCCAGATGGACTCTATCAATATAAAGTAATGCCGTTCGGGATGAAGGGTTCCAAGTACTTTTCAAAGCTTGATGAATATGACTTTTCAACGCTTGATGAATATGATTACCTCTGGTCTAGACAATTGTGATGCTTACATCGATGATGTCATCATCTACAACGACACCTGGAAAGAACATCTAGCCACGATTCAGAAATTCTTTGACAGACTCACTGATACAAATTTGACAATCAGTTTATCTAAAAGTGAGTTTTGCCTTGCTTGTGTAACTTTTCTAGGACATATTTTGGGACATGGTCAAGTTAAACCTATAGATGCTAAGGTCAAGGCTATCTCTGATTTCCCTGTGCCTGTCAGTAAAAAGCAACTGATGCGATTTTTGGGTATGGCTGGATACTATCGGAAATTTTATTCCAATTTTGCTAATATTGCTGAACCCCTGACAATTTTATTGAGCAAGAAAAACAAGTTTATTTGGACTGAAAAATGTCAGGAGGCTTTTGAGAGGTTAAAAGCCATACTCAAAAGTGCGCCGGTTCTTACAGCTCCAAATTTCAGTCAATCTTTTAAATTATCTGTTGATGCAAGTGATGTTGGGGTTGGAGCAGTAGTGATTCAAGATAGAAATGGTGTTGATCACCCAGTGTGTTATTTCTCTAAGAAATTAAATAAGCACCAAAGAAATTACTCAACAATCGAGAAGGAATGTTTGGCTTTAATACTGGCATTACAGCATTTTCAAGTTTACATTAGTTCAGCTCCTTCTCCGGTTGTTATGTTTAGTGATCACAACCCCCTTACTTTCATCGACAAGATGAGAATTATAAAAATCAAAGATTATTAAGGTGGAGTTTGTTTTTACAAAAATATAATCTTGACATCAGGCATATTAAAGGAAAAGAGAATTTGATTGCAGATGCACTTTCCCGTGTATAGAAATATTATTTCATGTACACTTTGTATAATTCATAAGAATTTTCTTATGTAATTTTATTTTACCTCATGTATAATTTACATATGGTAAAAAGAAAGCTTTATTACATAAATCTTTCTTTTACTTTATGTGGGGAAGTGTTACTTATATGTAATTAAATTGCTTGTGTGTTAGTTTTAAATTCTTTTTTATTTTATTTTTGTTTCATTACATTTTATTGTAATGATAATTTTCACGGGATTTGACTCTTTTCGAAAAATCATTTCTCTGTTTTGACCTGATTTGAACGTAAAATGTATTACATTATCATTAATTTTAGCTCACCTTGGTTGAGACGTTTTGTAAACACTAAGCGAAAATGATTCGCTAATTACCAAGGTCATGTTCGGCCCACGTGTTAGCTGAATTGTAAACAACCTTTCTTTTTTAATTTATTCCAGTGTGGTAATCTGATTCTTAGATAGGGCTATTCTAGCGTACGTGTAAAATAGCATTTTTTTTTACTGTGATGTTCAAATTAGTGATCACATAGCCCGTCATGTGAGCCACCATGTGATCTTAAATCGCGGCTTTAAACAGACGCTCTCTAGTAGATTTAGGCAGTCGTATTTTAATCCTTGAGGGCTCAAGAGGTTTTTATTGTTGTTGCCAGCTTGTTCTGAAGTTATCTATTTTTTTGAATTTAATAATTTATTCTCTAGAAAACTACACAAGTGTTCTTTTTTATAAAATTTCTGGGACAAAAACATTCAGTGGAAATTTATTCTGGAATTCTAAACAGAACATTATAAATTGTGTTTTATCGAGGAACTGTTGCCATCAGAAAAACGACCTCATCTGACGTCATCGCCTTCCATGTTGGAACTTCATATTGATATTAACAACCTGGATTCAATTAGAACTGTTTAGTGATAGGACTTATATTTTTCAATTCTAGGATTAATATTTGGATTATATTCACAAACCGTAAGTCGTATTTCATATTTTTACTTTGTTTTCTAATGAAATAAATTATTTTGTTAAAATTTACAAAGCTTGTTGACTTCACTCTTTTCTTTGTTACATTTGTACGAACCTACACGTAACAGGAATGAAACATGGAGTAAAGTTTTGCTCCAAATGTAGGTCATTTATAGCCATGTCTCGAATCTTCACATGACTTCTTAAGACACTCTGCACACCCCAGCTTCATCTGAGAACTCATTGTCAAATATTGTCCAAGACATTATTGTCCACCTTAACCAACTCTAATTTCTGGACCTAGATCCCACGAAATGCTCATGAACTGCTTGTTGCTACTTACGGTACTCTCCCATTATCCCCAGCAGCAAAAGCAGCTATTTTCACCGAATATGACTGTATTGCCTTCAGTTACAAATGTGTGGTAGCATTTTGAAAATGGAAAATTTATGCTAATAAATCATTCTGGATATTTTATAAGTGGACTATTATTTAATATTTCAAGTTGTAAACGTAGTTCCAAGCTGTGTGTGCAATACGGAAATCTTAGGAGAGTGATACGGAATGTGCCATACGGAATTACAGATTGAAATCAGCCATGGAAGATTAAATGGATATGAAATAACCCATAGATCAAAATATTCCATCTTTGTTATGTTTGATACATTTCTTTGTACACTGAAACATACTGACTTTGAACTTGAGGGCTTTGCAGGTCCACAGAAATCTAGAAATATGGGGGAGATGTAAAATCTTGAGCAAAAAGGGTTGATCGTGTACGTTCTTGCTTTTGGACAATCGTCGACAGTCTTTACAGGACTGGACCATCGCATTTACTGAGTCTGTCAGTGTTCGTATTTCTCAGAGCACTGTATTTTTGAATCACAGACACATACTTGGATCAGTAGAATTCCAGCTTTATTCCACAAGTGAGTCGTTTAAAGTTCAGTTGGGGAAAGGTTGACTCGTATACGACGAGAATATGGAGAGGCATTAGATAGTAAATTAGAACCAATTAAACCCTTTATACAGAATAACGTGGAGCAAAACGATGCAATGCATAGCAAAATTGTTAATGTTATATTCACTGCTACAATTAACCCAAAAAAACAAACAAACAAACAAACTTCTTGGTCAACATTCAAACCTTTTCTAAAGCTTTTTTGAAATCATGTGCTAAAGGAACTGTACAAAACCATGATCAAAAGAAGGCAAGCGGGATACTACAAGGTCAATCAAATTGTCGAATCGATACATTTTTCATTACTTATAAACTTGCCAAGTCAACTTTTCGTAGACTTCACAGAAAATGTGTTTCAGGCTATCAAAAGCAAGAACATGAAAACATTTGATAACTACGCTGAGGCTGACCAAAATCTATTTCGGAAAACTTTCAATTCACGCCGACAGAGAAGTAAACAGCAGCTTGAAATGATATTCAGTGATAGTATGTATTTTGATCCTGCACGTATAATTCCTCAGTTGGCATCATATTTTGAGAATTTGTATACCCCACCGAATTTAGAGAACAGATATAAGATGTTTCATGAAAAAGTTAGTGAATGTGTTAAATTGTGTACAGAAACCGCTGTAGGTGGAGAGTTTGATCCTATCATGCTTTAAGAACTTACATCTCTGCTTTCAGATGTCCAGTCTGCAAAGGCCAGTGGGTATGATAATATAAACTATGAACACCTTAACTATGGTGGCAATGCGATCAAGTTAGTCTTGATAACTCTTTATAGCTATATGTTTTAATTTGGGCACATTCTGGACAAATTAAAATAAGGTTTGAAAATTACCATTTTCAAGGGAGGAAGTTTGAATAAACGAGATCCGAACAATTATAGGGCGATAACGCTTCCCCCAGTTATTGGTAAAGTTTCTGAAAAACGTTTATTAAAATGGTTACAAACTAATTTTAAACCTACCAAGTTCCCATTTAACTAACTGGGGTATGTACTTTCACTTTCAGAAGGTTCTAGGTTGGAATATGACTTCCTTTATGGTTAGCCATGCTAATGAAAACCTGCGCAAATTGTACGCAGCTTTCCTTGAAACCGAGAAAGCTTTTGACACAGCATGGAATGACGGAATATTCTATAAATTGTTACAAATCAGTATTAATCATAGACTATGGATTGTGATTGTCAATCTATATATAAACATGTGCAGCATTTTCAATTCAAGAAGAATTTCTAACCGATTTCCTGTGTTAAAAGGCACACGACAAGGTGGAATATTTATCCTCTTGGCTTTACATTATTTTTATCAATGAACTGCTTGATATTTTTACAACTGGCAGCTTTGGTTTTGTATTCCTCGACAATCCGTGTCCCTGTCCGACTGTATCAGATGTGATTCTTCTGAGTCTTTCAAAACTTGGCATCGATCGTTTACTGAAGATACGTTTTCAGTACCCTATAAAGTGGGGATACAGATACAATTCCAACAGATGTAATATCATTGTTTTTTAATGAAAGCTCACTTGACTACAAAAGAAGACACACGCGTTGGTTCCTGGAATCGGATGCTGCATTAGAAACAGAATCATGTAAACATTTCGGCGTCAATGTATCAAAGACCAGTAAAATTGATTCTAGGATAAAAGAGGCTAAACGTAAGTTAGTCAGTTCCCTGTTTAGCTTTATTGATACTGGAGTTAATGAGTATGGCTTTAATCCATACACAACAAATATTCTGTATGAAACTATCGCATTACCGCGCGCATGGTATGGTTGTGATTGTGAAACCCGGTCCAACCCGAGCCCACAGCAAATGCTTACAGTAGAGAGAGGCCATACTTTTTGCATTAAACACGTACAAGGACTATCTAGATACACACGAACTGTCACAGTACTGTATTTATTGGGTGTTTTACCAAGTGAACCCTACACTGATATGAATAAGCTATTTTCCTGGAGCAAATCTGCATATTGCCTGTAGCCAATTTTGTGGGGGAAAAAACGTATTTTCACTCCGCCTCTTTAACTATCAAAGCCTGAGTGTCAAAACAAAACAAACTGGTTTTATTCCCGACAGTAATAGAGTACTTGAAAAGTCTGAATAGGTTTATAACCCTTAAGCGGTCGCTGTCAGATCTTCATGTATAACAGCGGAGATCTGATTTAATTCTGATTGACCTTGTGTACTTATGTAATTGATCATTTCATAGGATCTTGCATCTTCCTTACGCCAGACCGGGATAGGTTTTGGTGCCACATTATTGATCGATTCGGAGTACACGTTTACATGTACTTCGATTTATTGTCTGAAATTGATTTTGCCAGTACTCTTCTAGGAATGATGTCCAAAGACTTACTAGCTCTTATTAGCAATGATCATATTATGAACTGAATTTTCATATTCTGTGTATCACAATCATTGCTATCCTGTGGGAAAAGTACAAAAGAAACGTTGACAGAGCACCATCTTGATATCCAGTTTGTTCTATACCCCTATTACTCATTTAAAATGTATGCCTAGTGATATTACGTCAGCTTCTGTACTCTTATCTTCTCGCTCATTTTACATCCTCAGGGTGTAGAATAAGGAATTTTCTGTTCATATTTGCCTATACGCCAGAAATGTTCTCGCTTATTTCTGTGCTGGATGCGCAGCGTTCGCATAATCTTGTCAACAGCTGTATTCTTTGTTTAATACTTCATAGTTTCTTTCTCAAGCAGCCGTTAAGATTTCCATTGTTCATCATTGTATTTGTATTGCTGATTGTACTCTTTGCAATGCAGAGGACATAAAGATATCAATCAATTAATCAATCAGTCAATCAATCAGCACCAGTGCTCTCAGAAATATGAACACTGGCAGTCTCATTAAAAGCTAAGGTCAAGTGTTGCAAAGATTGTCTATAATTGTCAAAAACTGAAGTAGGAGATATAAAGAAGGTTTTTGGACCAGGGACCCTATTTCCCTGTCCCAGAGCCCCCCAAATTTCTCCAAACAAATACGATTTCCCTGTCCCAGAGACCCCCACCCATCCCTCTCCAAACAAACTATAATTTCCCACCCCAACGGGTTTCTGGACCAGAAGGACCCCAATGCTCTCTAACAAGACCACCCCCGACCACCCTCATCAGGTTGGCGGCAAAGCTGATTTTATTTCTAAAGTTTAGATAAAATTTTATTTCGAAGTGCTTTGCATTTTGAGATTATTTCTAAAGTTTAGACAAAATTTCCTACCGTATCATCACCATACTTTTTTTGATAATTATTTTCATACCTGCTCTCATTGGTAGAATAGCTGTTAACATACTGTCAATAATACGAAACTCGCGTATTAAATCGTCCATATCGTATTTTACACCTCGCAAATAAGATCGTATCTGATCAAGCAATTTTTTATAAGTGATACTTGCTGTTTTACAAGCATTGTTTTTAGTCTCAAGTCGAAGTTCAATTTTTTTACACGCTGTTCAAAGAGAAACACCAACACCGGATATTATTAACAAAAACGGGTTTAATGATGCTCCACTTGAGATTATACCAGAGCCAGTCATTAGCAGCGGTAAATATGATATTAACCGAAGTATTTTGCTATAGTATTTGTAACACTGTTTTACACACCAAAGGTTTTTATGATAAAATTTGTAATACTGCATTAGAGCGTCCACGTCATGTTTTTGAATTTCCTCTGAAACATGATTGAAATCGATGATCTCTTTTTTCATTATACAATATTTGTTTACAATTTTTACTTGATAGTAAAAGTTCTAGTACCAACAATTGAACCAAGAAACTCACTGAACTTGCTATTGTCGGGATAAGCTCTGAAATCTCTATACTAGTCATAAACATCCGACGAAGTATCATTGTATCGTTCATCTGTTAATACCTCATTTTTCTTTAACCAACTGTAATAATCAAACTTGTTTTCTACTTCACGTTCGTACAAATTTGTTTTATTTACCAAATCACCGTATTCTCTTTTTGTTTCATCAATAAACACTAGTACCAAGCTTATTTGATCCAACGTACAATTTTGAGAACAAGATGTTGTCTGATAATTCCGTATGCGATTATGAAAATTTTAGCATTACTTTTCGGAGTCTGTCTCGTTCAATTAGGAGAAGACCAATAACAGAAGCTACTTTTAACATTAAATTCTCGTATGGTTTCGTGAGTATTTTCTCAACTTCAGTGTAATAATTTCGTATTGACAATTGGCAAGAGCGTTGGAGCGATGGAAGTGGAACATCATCTTCTTCACTGATGTTGTAGTAAGAATCAATCTTTTCTTCCAGCCTTGCTGATTTGACTTCCTCAGTAAAACTTTTCTCGCTCAACATCTCTGAAATTATCAATTTTCTCGTCAATATTTCTGATTACCGCTTGAGATTTGTTAACAATAATTGGATCGAATTCCGGTTTCTCACGTATCATTGGTAAAATTGCGTTTGAGTACGCTTCGATTATTAACTCCGTATCTGTTGATATACTAGCGATTTTAACTAGGGTTTCTTTGTCGTGGTAGATGCCTAAAAATTTTTCGTTTTGAAAAAGTATCGTGTAACTTTTTGTTTCTTCTTAACTTTATTATTTTAGATTCCGCTAGTTTGTCAAGACGACCATGATTGTCGTTTATTCGTTTTTCTTCCCGAGCTCTTCCACCATAAGCTCGTGCTTTTATTAAATCTGATTGTATTATTAAATCTATATTTTCCTTGTGAAGCTCAAGCAATATTTTTTTTCAGCAGGATTTCAACTTTTTTTATTGTTCTTCTAGACAATCATCAGGATGACAGTATCTGTTTATAATATCAAAGTTTCTTATTGCTTCTTTTAACGGTGGTCCTCGCATATACATAACGCGAATAAAATTACTTACATCTGCTGGCAATTGAGAGTTTAACATTTGAATGATAAGACTTTTCATAGTTAGGATTCTATTTACCGCTTGTGATTCGTCGCTGACATCTATTTTAAGAACACCTTTGTTGGGGTTAAAAATATCATTATATTCTGTCGCAACGGTTATAATTGGTGGTTCTGACATTTATTATACAATATTAGATTAAATTTATTCGCAACGACTTTGCTGTCAACAATGTAATCGTTACGATTATACCTGATCGTCGATTGCATATATTTGGAATGCTGTCAGTCCTGGAAACGGATTTGTTGCAGCAACAACATAAACTCGAAAATATAAGTACTTGTTGACAGTATTCTCAGTTGGAATTCTAAAGTATTGTGTTGTTAAAATACATGTGTTTGCTGTACTATACAATGTTGTCCAGGTTGTATCATCGTTCGATCCTTCCAATCGCCAATTATAAATTTGCCCATCGCCAAAGTTTAATCGACCGCGCAAATGAAATTGCCAAATAGCAACTGCACCAGGACATTTGATTTTAATCCTAAAGTTTTCGGTTTCTCAATAGTCGTCCATTCTTGTCTATAATCAACAGCGAAAGCGTGATGAGGATAATTTTCAGGATAATGTGTTGATGCGCTTACCTCAAACCCAACTCTGTTTTCACTTGCCTCAAAAAAGTGTTGGAATATACCCAACATTGTTTTTGGTTCGTTTTATACCACTAGATATACTGTCAACATACGCTTTATTTGTTAGATCAGTAGGGTTAACTGGAACATATGTTGTTATTTTGCTGGTTCTCATATTTATGTTGCCTGACATTGGTCCACCATATAATTTTAGGTATGGCGTTAATGCTCCTTTTAACTGAGTATAACTAATAGTATCAATATCATCAGCTGGAGTCGAGGTTATCGGTAATCCGGTTATTTTTTAGTTATTGCTCATTATCAGGTTACCATTGTGTCGCCGGCCTTATTAAGCTTGTTATTGTCAACAGATTTTAGTTGATCATACGTCACCGCTTGGGTATTATCAACGTTTGATGGTGGATATGCAGTTTCCAACCCAATAAATTTTTTTATTTGACATATTAATATTGCCGGTAACCGTTCCACCAGTTTTATTAAACTTGTTGTCATCCACATATTTCAACTGCAAATAACTTACCGCTTGGGTTTGATTTAAGTTTGCTGGTGGATACGCGGTCTCCAAATTTATATTTTGTTTCCTGACATCCAAGCTACCGTTGAATGTTCCTCCTGTCAATGACAGTTTGTTATCGTCGATCGTTTTTAGTTGTAACTTGCCGCTTGAGTAAGATCAACCTCTGGTGGTGGATAATCCACTTCTAAACCAAGTACTCGTTGATTTGACATCAATAAATTACCTGTCATTGTATCACCAGGCTTTTTTTGACGAACGATGATGTATCAGTTATTGTTGGTTCGTCGGCGGAAATGAATCCCGTGGGTGTTGTTCCAAATTTTGTCTAATAACTCATATTATATAAAATATATAACATAAAATTATATAACAACAACAATGACGCAGTCATCGACAAAGTCACCGATATCAAAGTTTGATACCGAACGATTAATCAAGCATAAACACAACAACGAAGTTCCTGATTGTCATTTTCTTATTGTTGGTCGTACAGGATCTGGAAAAACAAATCTATTATTGAATCTTTTGCTCAACGACAACTTTAACTACGATAGAGTGTATATTTATACAATTAATCCATAGCAGGACAAATATGAGTTATTGAGCGACCACAACAACAAACTTCGCGATGATCTTGGCGCTGGTGAAGATATATTTATGATCAAACAACCAGAAGTTTTAGTTCCCGTAAATGAACTTGATTCGTCCGAACATAAAATAATTGTATTTGATGATATTCTGCTAAACAATGAGGAGATGAATAAGATTAGGTCTTATTTTTCGTTTCCTCGTAACAAAAAATGTAATTCGGTTTATCTTGCGCAGGGGTTCTATAACGTCGACAGATTTATTCGGCGAAATACGGGATATATTATTCCCCGGACTCAATAATGCTGATGTTAGAAATATTGCAAACGAGCAATGCAGTGATGTAACAAAAGATAAATTTATCGAATTATATCACAGAGCAACCAAAAACAAATACAATTTCTTTTTATTTGATAAACTAGCGAGTGATCAAGCAAAAATGTTTCGTTGTTGTATTGATAAATTTCTCTAGGTGAATTTTATAAAGCATATAAAAAAAATAGCAATGGATTATCATCAAAAAGTTGAATTAATGAAGAAATTTGCTGCATATCAAACTGCTTTTAAGAAAAAGGTGGAAGAAGCACGTCGAGGACAACGTGTTGCAGAAGAAGAAACAATCAAACGTTTTAAACCAGTTACTGAAGCAGTACTTGGCAAACAACCAGAAATATCAACATTACCTCCAGAAGAACTAAAAAAAAAATTAGAAGAAAAAGGTTTGTTAGGTTTACTCGGAGAAAGATCAAAAGAACAAACTAAAAAAAATTGTAGAGGAACTTATTAGAACTATTGCTGATCCTGTTCCACGACAAGCTGAATTTGATAGATTAATAAACAACCATCTTGTGTTTCAACAAGAGATAGCAAGATTGACGGTTGATCCATGCGAGTTAAGGAGGTTAATACAGGATGTGTCAGAGCGAACGAAGGAACTAGCTGAAGAACAAAAAAGAATGACTGAAGCTACCATATAAATAATGCATATTAAATCACAGATAAAACATTACAAAAAAATGGCCAGGGGAAAAATACAAGAAGATGAACTTAATGAATTTATAGAAAAATATCTGAAAGATGGAAAATTTAACGATCTTAATAACATTCGAAAATGGAGCGACAACGATTACAATAACTACAAAAAATTTTGAGGGAAAAATACGATAATTATTTAACAGCTGAAGATACGATTTAAGAATCTAAAGAAGAAGATGTACTGTTACTATTGCTGTATATAATGAGAGACGGAGTTATTGCTGGTGTTTCAGCAACAACAGCGAAGAAGTATAGAACCAGAGCAAGATATTGTGCCAAAGGTTGGACTTTTAAAAGATTGTTTGATCAGCGTGAAAATAAATGAGATAAAAGATTACCAGAGGAAAGAGAAAAAAACTGAATCAGGTATAATTTTTTGTACATCAACAGCAGAAATGGTTGACCGACTGTTGTTGCTGATATCATTAAAAGAAGCTGGTAATGAAAGTACAGAAATCGACAACGAAATTATTTATATATTAGATCATTTTCGATCGAGTGGATTACTAACATCCGACGAATACGAAATTTTACATCGCGATCTTATCGCGTAAAATAATCTAACAAAATAAATATAATGTCACTAACGTCGACAACATTATTGCTCGACCCGTCACAAACAACGAGTGACAGCGCAAATTTTTCTGTCTACTATAATCCACCAATAATACTAGATCCTGGTAAACAGTATGAAATCGGATTGATTTCTGCTACAGTATGGCATTCTACGGCAAATGTGAAAACAAACGTCAACGACCACTTTACATTTAATCCTGGCGCGTGAGTATCGGTTAAAATACCACAGGGAGCGTATAACATAACTGATCCTAATAAAACGATAAAAGAACTAATAAGAAAAAATGGAGGTGTTGCAGACAATTTTGAGTTAACTGAGCTATAATACACTACGAGCTAGAATAACATTAAAAAATAATTTGATAATCGGCTTTTCACCAGCGACTAGTATCGCATTGTTATTAGGATTTAATCATCAAGGATATGGCAGTGTTGCAGAACAAAGTATATCACATGATAGAGATTTACCTGTTAACATAACAGAAGTAAATACGATTTTAATCAATTGTTCTAATGCATCAGGATCTTATTCAGCGTTAGGAAGTCAAGGTCAAGCAATCAATAGTTTCTCGCCAGATGTTTCGCCTGAGTCATTAATGCAAATTACTCCTCAACAATTAATATACTATCCGATTAATCCTGAAAACCAGATCACAAATATAACAATGCAACTAATAAATCAATCTGGGAAACAAATAGATCTTAACAATGAAATTGTAACGTATTACTTACACCTACGAGCAATGACGTAAGTCATCGACGACATAGTCGTTGCAAAATCAATTTTGTAAGCCTATATTTGATAATAAAATGAGACCGAAAAAGAGTTTATCTAAGAACGATTGTAGATGGATTTCTTGGAAAATATATTTACAAAAGTTGCTGAATTTTTACCGGGAGTTAGTAAATAGCATCAATTGCAATTGACGCGGGTAAAGCTTTTGCGACAGGAGCAGCATCTGCTGCAGACACCGCAGTCGGACAAAAGATTGGTGATAAAATTAGAGGCGAGAAACCACCGGTTTCCGCGGCGGAAATAAAACAAGCAATATCAGATATTGCACCAATAAAAGAAACAGAACGAGCTATGATAGCTACAACAAAAAATTACTATCACCACGCGGTGAAGAGGTGGTGCGTAAGCTAGTAAACAAAACAAGACGAAAATTAGATTTACCTCAGATCTAGTAATTTTGTGTGGCGATTATAAAATAAAAAATGTCAGCTAAAATTACCTTGATTTTGGTGAAGAATATGATACAGACAACACAACAGAATTTGAGTATATCGAGTATCTCGACGCTAACTCGAACGAACCAAATTAAGCTGGTCCAAAATATTTTAATACCAGAGATGAGGGTATGTTTTTATTGCCACACAAGGCGATGCTGGAAGTTCATGGTAGGATATTAACAGCAGCTGATGGTAATATTGCAGCTGGAACAGAAATTGCGCTTGTAAATAATGACTGGAGTTTGTTTAAAAGTGCACAATATCAACTAGCAAATCAAACCGTGGAGGACATTGATAACTGGTTACCAGTTGCAAGTACAATATCAAATATTGTTTCATTTAGCGATGATTATTCGAGATCAATCACAACAAATATAATGTGGTTCAAGGACATAGGATTAGGACAAGCTGTTGGAAGTGAATTTCGTACTGGTGATGGTGACCCTGGCGCAGATAACAATAATCTAATCGGAACTGCCGCTGGTAATACTGCCGCAAATATTGGTCAAGCAATAAGAGATGCAGCTGCAAATATACGACAACAACGCTATAACGAGGGATATGCCAAACGAAAAGCGCTTGCAGCAGAATCACAACAAATAACAATGATGTTGCCGTTAAGCACAATATTTGGATATTGTCACGACCATCATAAAGTATTTCGAGGGTTGAAACACACACTAAGTTTAGATCGGGCAGATCAAAATAATTGTCTTATTCGAGTTGGTGGAGTGGAAGCAAAATTTGTGATTACAAAATTGGCGCTGTGGATGCCTCGAATTGTTCCATCAATGACCAAGTCAATAGAGATTAATGCAATGTTGGAATCATATATAAAAAAGATTTATTTTCTCCAGCATAAAATATATCAAGCAAGTGTTCCTAACGCAACCGACTACACGTGGCGTATTACAGCGACTCCAAGTGAACAATTGCCAAGGCACGAATTTGTTACTTTTCAGCAAACAGCGCGACTACAAAATAACGCTGTTTTTGATAATGCTGACATTAGAAGAATATTTGTCAGAATAAACTCTAAACAATACCCAGAACGAGTGATTCAATGTAATTTTACAGCCGACGCTGGTAAAAATAATACGAGTGCGTATATGTACCTGATGGAAGCGATGCAAAAATATCAAGACGCTGACAGCGGATCACAGATCAATATTGAAGAATTTCGTACGCTTTATCCGATCTTTTTCTTTGACGTATCAAAATACTCCGAACGATTGACTAATTCAATCGCAGAAATAGAAGTAACTTGGACGCTTGGAGGAGTTTCAGCAAACTCCGTTTAACGTATTTGCGCTTGTGTCTAGCGACTGATTCTTGACAATTGATTCGGTGAAAGGTAGGATGACGATACAAGTTTAATCTAACAAAATAAAATATAATGAAACGTAATACACAACCAGAGAAATATACCTAACACCCGGCCAAGTTGAAAAATTATCAGAAGCGGTTGCTAAAAGCAATTCTGTTTCTTTAATGATATCTCCGGAGACCTTGTCGCCAACGACTGAGTCGGCGGCGACAACAACAAATAAAACAGCAATGAAAGTAATGTTGACGCAACAACATATAAATAAACTCAATAAAGAAAAACCGTTTGTTCTTATGCTGTCCGTTGCACAAGTAACAGCAATGGCAAAACATAGCGGATTTTTTGGACCAGAACTTTCTGTGATAGCTAGCGCAATACCAAAAATTTTACCTGTACTAGGAACACTAGGACTTCCAGCAGCATCAGAGGCAGTATCAGGAGCAACTAAAAGAGCAATAGTCGGAGACGGTATAAAATAAATCTGTTGTTGATGTAGTTTACGTAACAAAGAAAATAAATGGCAGCTAAAAAGCAAGATCGTCAACAGCGACAAAGTCGTCGAAGAAAAAGAAGAAAATGGTAAAGCGTAGCAACGACAAAACAAGGAGGAATAATTCCTTTCGCTCCACTTTTAGCAGGGTTAGCCGGCAGTCTAATTCCGAATCTCTTAGGAATCGGACGCGGAATGACTCTACCGGGGACCAGACGCCTTTGAATAATTTTGATATACTTGAAAAATTAAAATCAGACAACAAAGTCGTTGAAAAAGAATTTCACGGAGTACATTCCAAAGACGAATTAGGTAATGTACCAGCAGGTGGTTCGTGCATTGTAAATATACAAAACTTTAATGATGGAGCTGGCATTCATTGGGTCGCTGTTTACGACAATAATTATTTTGATTCGTTCGGACTTCGGCCGAGTGATCTTATCAAAAAATATGTTTTTAAAAAATTGGAAAAAATAAATTACTCATCTAATCAACTACAGCCGGTTGGAACATCTGCTTGTGGTTATTATTGTATTATGTTTATTCGGCAGATGTCAAAAGATCCAGATTTTTTAAAGTTTATTTTCCAGTTCGATAGGTATCCGAGCACAAACAATGATAACATAGCACAAAGACAAGGTCGTTAACGACAATAATATTATAATTAAATTTTATTTTTGTTATTTATTGGACGAAAGTTTTTAGTTTTTGCTGATTTTAGCTGAATTGTGGGCGATTTTTGCTTATTTTTTATGTGATTTGGTCAAATTTTAACAAGTTTTTCAGTCGAAACTCTTAAAAATTGAGGGCAAAACCTCGAGTGGGGTATCTAATTGGTTCTATTAGAGAAATTAAAAACTATTGATTTTTTGGCCGATTTTTTGGTCGATTTCTGTCATTTTTAGTCGATATTTTTCTTTTTGTGTCTGACAGTGATGTTTTTTCCAAGGACTTTTCAATTTCTCTAATAGATCAAATAGAAAATGGGCTGGGGGTTTTGCCCTTCAAAAAATCTGAACTCGGACTAAAAACAAAATTACATCAGTTTGTTTTTGCCTCAACTTTGTTGAGGAGTTTGTCTGTCAGCAGTTAATTCTGTGTGACAATCAAGTATAACAATGTCACAAGCGACAACATATTGCCTCAAATGTAAAACTAAAACGCCTAATACTGACGAGCGAACAGAAAAGACAAAAAACAACAGAATGATGTGAAAAAGTATTTGTGCTGTTTGCTGTAGAAAGAAAAGTATATTCCTGGCGATGCCAGGCAAACAAGTGTCTGAGACGCCGTCGACGACTTCGTCGTTGACATCAGCGCTGATGTCGGGATCTGGAATCCCTGACAACGTCAGGGGAGTTATTTTTGTCGACGATTAAAAAATAAAACAATGTGCAATTATGATTGTGATAAGGATCTTTGCATCGAAAAAAATAAAATTGTTACGTACTGTCAATCATGCAATCGCCATGAAGTAATTGGCTCTGGGGTGGATATCCATAAATTTATTGGCAAATTACCGAAACCGAGTGGAAGTTGGACATTTCCCGGTCACAAATACATATAATCCTCTAGATAAACAACTGGACGAAAAAGATAATCCATTACCAGAACAAGAGCCTTATAAGCAAGTTGATGCGATAGCAATGCGTCACGATATTTGTTATCGTGATAACGAACAAGATAAGCCTGGCTGTGATAAGATAATGCTCGACGAACTTCATAATATGGAACCTGCAAATACACGAGAACGATTTGATAGAAAGCTAGTGCAGGGATTAATTGGAGCAAAATACAGTTTAGGTCTTGGAAGAGAATTGTATAATGATAGCATGCAATCGCTTCCATCAGAACTACACAAACCTAAAAAAAATGGTTTCGCGACGTAAGGTTGTCGCGAATGCCGTTGATATCTGGGCAATAGATTTAGTAGATGTCTCAAATCTTGCTCTGTTTAATGTTGGCGCTCATGGCGCTCAGAAAATTTCTTGTTCAACGTTATTGATGTTTTTAGTAAATACGCGTTTAGTATACACATTACAGATAAAACAGGAACATCGATGACCGATGCACTAAAACAAATCATTTTTAGCACTGAAAGAAAATCAAATAAAATTTGGACTGATCACGATGCAGAGTGTTTTTTAATAAAAAGATTTCAGCAGTTTCTGGAACAAAATAACAGAAAAAAATATGCTACAGGAAACGAAGGAAGAGGCGTTGTCGTTTAAAGATTTAATTGTACACTAAACGAGCTGATCCATAAACATTTGACAGCTAAAAACACAAACAGGTATATTGATGATCTTCCACAGATTGTTGATAAATACAATAACACAAAACATAAATCTATCAAAATGTCACCAAGCGCCGCAATTAAAAATCCAATACTAGCAAACGAAAACATGTATCGGCGGCACAAATTTAAAGTCGGTGATCGAGTTCGAATTTCTCTGACAAAGAAAGCATTTGAAAAAGGATTTACTCCAAACTAAACCGAAGAAGTATTTGTCGTTGATAAAGTACTTTTAACAATACCTGTAATGTACGAGCTAAAGGATCTAGCCGGGGAACCAGTGATTTGTAGGTTTTACGAACAAGAATTACAGAAAACTGAACAAGATGTTTTCGTTATCGAACGAGTAATCAAAAAGCGCGGCAATAAAAGCCTCGTAAAGTGGCGCGGGTACAGCGATAAATTTAATAGTTGGATACCAACCAAAGAGCTAAACGAGTTTAATATTGTGAAATAATGTTTTGTAGATTTTTTCGTAATTGCGTAAGACAGATTTACATTTTACCGACTTGCATAATGATATCAGATATTGTCTGCGATCGTCAGAAATCGTCATCAGATTAAATATCTTTACAAATATGAAATCGAATTTTATATTTTTCTGTCGGTCGGAATTTTGATGTTTTAAAACGGTTTTATCAGATGCCAAAACAACTGATTTTCATCAACTGAAAAATTAAATTTTAAAATTATTTTTGTGATATGATATTTTACGTTATATCGACCCCGGTTGTAGGTCTTCCATAATTTTTCTTATCCCACGACATTGTCGCGGAATCATCTTCGATGACGTTGTCATCGGCGACGTCGTCGCTGACATCAGTTGCTTGTGCTATTTCTGAAGTTGTCCCTGCTCGTGTTAATGGTGTATTATAAATAAATTTTAGTTTTTCTAGGAGACCCATATTGTAATATAATTTTGTAAAACTTTAAATAATATAATAATGGATAAAGTAAGATACATCGAGCAGGCAAAAGTATATGACATTGGCCTCCTTAAAGAGGCAGTAAAAAAAGTAGTAGCAGGCGAAAAAAATATTTCGGTTAATTTATTCTTAGTTTATGGTGGGAACGATAAAATTGTATTGACCGACTCGGAAAGAAAACAATTATACGATAATAAAAAAAAGTTCGTGTAGTATATGATAGAGAAGCTATCATGTTGTGTCATAGCTGTATCAGTCGAGATGAGCTTGCAAAAATATTGCAAGAAGTTTAGTTATCATACCAAAAGGCTATTTTATCAATGGTGAATGGTGATGTTGCCAAACTCGTAACACCATCAGCGGATGTCTTGACGGTTGCCGGATTTATCTTATAGTATCGAGCAGCAGCTGAAATTGATTAAATTTTAGTTCCTCATCTGTTTCAGTATTTACCGCAATGATAGGTTTAGCTTGAAATCTTAAGTTGGATCCATCACCTCTTCCTCGTCTATTTTCTTTTGACGTGACAAGATCTAAATTTTCTAGACGATTGTCAGTTTTGATGTTGTTGACGTAATCTATTACTAAACCATCTAGTATTGGTCCGTTAAAAATTTCATAAGCAAATCGATGGCTATAATAATTAACTTGATTCTTTTGTATTTCTCTAACTTTTATTCTAAGATATCCACTGTTATTTATTTTACCAAGTAATTCTTTTGTTCGGATATTTCGAATAATTACACGATCGTTCGCCTCGTAAAGATCAAACACTGAATGAGGTTGAAACTCATTTTGTAAAGATAAGTTTGCAATATTATCATCAGAGACCGCACCGTTAACATGATATACTCGCTGTCCTTCTGGAATTTCATCGCAAAACAACGAGTAAATAAAATCTTTCTTTTGTATTTCAGTTCGTCCAGCATTATCACCTTTAACGCTGATCTCATAACCAGCTGGTGTTGCTTTACCAAACGGTTGACCGTATTTGACGTGTATCACCGACCCTAACATATTTCCCGCGTACTCGTTGTACTTGGGGTGAACACAATAATACTCCTGCTCGCTTGCGCTTGTCATCATATAACAGGTAATTCTAATCTCTAATTGTATGTATCTTTGGTTAGCCCTTCGGCAATGTGTATAGTGCGGTGCGCTATAAATAGAATGCCTGTTGAACACTCAATTAAACATTTGATAGTATAGTATATAACAATGCTGAAGTTACGTGATATAGCGAAAAGGAGCCTCATAGGAGAACCTATAAAAATAGTTACTGCTTTCGCAGAATTTGATAACAGCTATCGATTTGATAAACAAATCGTTCTGGCAAATTTCACATCTATATCTTTTTCATCTGCTAGAACAAACTATAAAACGTGAACTTGAAAAACATAAGGGATTGAAAATCCTCGTGCAGTATCATGTTATATTTTCTAAATTACATGTGACAGAAGAGTCGACTGAGGAGGAAATTGCAGATCCCTTTATTAAAGCAAAATCCAAGCGGGTTTTGCTTGGAACTAACCTTTCGTTGCTAGCCGACAAAATGCACCAGGAAATTTGGAAAGGAGAGAATAATTCACCGAATCAGGTTCTGGTTGGAAGTCTGAGATGATTACTTAAATTTTATTTCAGTCAATGAAATATAACGTATTACGCGGTAGTTCATATACTGATCTGCCACAAAAAATAAAAAACAAAAAATGCTATATTAACGTAAAAATTTTTGATAATAAATGCTTCCAGTGGGGCATTCTTTCTGCGATGTTTCCAGCAAAAGAACATTCCGATCGTGTTGACAAGTATCTTAGTCACGTTACAAAATTAAATTTTACTGATATTGACTTTCCCGTTGCAGAAAATCAAATACCAAAATTTGAAAAGCAAAATAATATTCTGTTAACGTATTTGGTCTTAACGAGCGTGAAAACGTCTATCCAAGATGTATTTCTGAAACAGCCTCGCAATCGACAATAAACTTGCTGTTTTATAAAAATAAATCATTACGTATGGATCAAAAACTTCAACGGACTTGGGAAACAATACAGCAAACAAAACAATAAGAAGTACTTCTGCTATCGTTGTTTCCACGGCTGCTCTGACAACGAAAAATTACAAAAGCATATACAGTACTGCACTGATGTACAACGAATAACAATGCCGGGTGAGGATTAAAAAAAATCTTCGGTTTGACAATCATAAACATAAAGTAAAATTTCCTTTCGTTATTTATGCTGATTTTGAGTGTTTACTTCAGCCTGTGCTTGGCGCAGAAAATAATCCTAACCAATCGAGCACAAGAAAAATTCAAAATCATGTTCCATGCGGAGTCGCGTATAAAATAGTTTGTCGTGTTGATCCAAGTTTATCCAAACCGATTAAAATATATCGCCAACAACAAAGTTTCAGCGTTCCAAATCCAGATGTTTGGCTTCTCAAGCAGTTGATTAGCGAAGTTAGTTAGTTATGCCCGTCACTCCTGCCGGGTTATAGGCCGCCCACAAACGATCGCCAGAGACTTCTGCCCTGTGCCATCCCCTCAAGTTGACTCCAGGTGTGACCCAGCTTAGTGATATCCGCCTCAAGGTAACGTCGCCAGGTGTTTCTTGGACGACCCCTTCTCCGCTTGCCTTGTGGGTTCCACCTCAATGCCTGTCTGATAATGTTGGTTGCCGGCTTACGTAGGGTGTGTCCGATCCAACCCCACCTTCTCTTCATGATCTCGTCCTCTATCGGAAGCTGTGAGGTTCTCTGCCACAGGTTGGCGTTGCTGATGGTGTCTGGTCAGCGGATCTGGAGAATTCTTCTTAGGCAGCTGTTGATGAAGGTCTGAACTCTCTTTAGGGTCGACTTGGTGGTTTACCAGGTCCCTGCTCCATACAGTAGGACTGACTTCACGTTGGAGTTGAACAGTCTGGTCTTGGTAGTCAAGGAAATGTCTTTGGAGCTCCAGATGTTCTTCAGCTGTATGAAAGCTGCTCTCGCCTTTCCAATCCTTGCCTTGACGTCTGGTTGATAATGCTGCCCAGGTACGTGAAGGGCTCCACCTCTTCCAGGGGATTTCCATGCAGTGTGACTGGATTATTACTGACATAATTGATCTTGAGGATCTTGGTCTTGTCTTTGTGGATGTTGAGGCCAGCCTGTGCTGATGTGGCTGCCTGTACGTCGGTCTTGTCCTGCATTTGCTGCTGTGGGACAAGAGCGCTAGGTCATCGGCAAAGTTCAGGTTCTCAAGTTGACTCCACAATGTCCACTGGATCCCATTTCTCCGCCCATTGGTAGACGTCTTCATAATCCAGTCGATGACGAGAAGGAAGAGAAACGGCGACAGCAAGCAGCCTTGCCTCACGCCAGTCCGCACTAGGAAGCTGTCTGAGTGCTGTCCTGCATGGATGACTCTGTTGAACATTCCGTTGTAAGTGTTCTTGATCAGGTTCACCAGCTTGGTTGGGATGCCGTAGTGGCGAAAGATTAGCGAAGTTGATGATATATTTAAACGTTTAAAAAGAATCGTTCCAATGGTAAAATTAACGGTCCAGCAGGAATCTGATCAAGAACGAGCAAAATTTTGTCATATTTGTGAAAAAGCCTTTGACACAGAACGTGTATCATCAGCGCCTGGTAATAAAAAAGTACGTGATCATTGTCATTTGACCGGGCAATATCGTGGAGCGGCTCACGATAAGTGTAATCTAAAGTTTCATGTTCCAGATTTTATCCCAGTTGTTCTTCATAATTTCCGAGGATATGACAGTCATATTATCGTAGAAGCTTTTGGTGATCTGAAATAACGTCTCGTTTAAAACTCGATAACGTGATCAAGTGTATCCCATATAATTTTGAAAAGTATGTCAGTTACTTTAGGTAACTTGCGTTTTATCGACAGCTTACAGTTTATGGCAGCATCGTTAGAAGAGCTAGTGAAAGGATGTAGCGAGTTTTATAACCTACAAGATTGTTTCGGCGCCAAGCAAGTTTGTTAACAAAAACAGGAGTATTTCCATACGAGTATCTCGACGATTGGAGTAAATTTGATGAAACTTCTTTACCTGACAAAGATACATTTTATTCGCAGGTAAAAA
The DNA here is from genome assembly GCA_016617855.1 of Megalonaias nervosa. Taxonomy (NCBI): domain Eukaryota; kingdom Metazoa; phylum Mollusca; class Bivalvia; order Unionida; family Unionidae; genus Megalonaias; species Megalonaias nervosa. The sequence continues at coordinate 35,206 of JAECUM010014974.1, read as the reverse complement.
AAACGAAAATATAGCTGATGAGGAGTACAAATATGCACAAGATATTTGGAAAGAATTCAATTGCAAGACATTTGGCGATTATCATGATCTGTATTTGAAAACGGATGTATTATTGCTGGCAGATGTATTTGAAAGCTTTCGAAAAGTGAGCTATAACAATTATGGACTAGATCCTTGTTGGTATTACTCTGCTCCTGGGTTATCGTGGGATGTTCTGTTAAAGTTTAGCAAAATCAAGTTTGAATTACTAACAGAAATTGACAAGTTTAACTTTATCGAAAAAGGTATCCGTGGCGGTATTAGCGTTGTAACAAAAATATTCGGAAGCAAACAATAAATACATGAAAGATTATAATCCTGAGCTTTCATCGAAGTACATCATTTATCTCGATGGGAATAACCTCTATGATTATGCAATGTCAGAACCAATGCCGTTTGGTGGATTTGGTTGGGTTACACCTGACCAATTTCTGGCGGAGACAGAAAAAAAAAAACAAACCTGCCGATGTTTCATATTTCGTTGAAGTTGATCTTGACTATCCTACTTCATTGCATAATATACACAACGATTATCCTTTCTGTGCAGAATCAATGATACTCGACTATAGTTTATCTCAGAAACAACAAGCAATGGCACCACCGAAACAAAATTCTATGGTAAGTAAGCTTGTCCCAAATTTACTTGATAAGCGAAATATGTTTTGCACTATAAAGTTCTTAAGCAAGCAGCAGACGCTGGTCTTGTGTTGAGGAATGTTCATCGTGTGTTAAAATTCAATCAGTCGCCGTGGATGAGAGGTTATATTAGCTCAAACACTTCGCGAAGAGCTTTAGCGAACACTGATTTCGAGAAAAACTTCTTTAAGCTTATGAACAACTCCGTCTTTGGGAAAACGATGGAAACTATTAGAAAGCGAGTAAACATCGAGCTAGTTAATGATATCAACCGCAGGAACAAACTTGTGTCAGACGATAATTTTGTCAGTATGAAACTCTTTAATGAGAACCTTGTCGCAATACAAAGAAGAAAAACACATTTGAAACTGAATAAACCGATTTATGTTGGGACTTCTGTACTTGATTTGTCGAAGTGGCTCATGTATGATTTTCATTATAATTTTGTTAAAAAGCAGTGACCGTCAAGTAAACTATTGTTTACCGATACTGACTCGCTTGTTTATGAAATAGAGACAGAGGACGTATATCAAGATATCTTTGATCACCGACGTCTGTTTGATCTTTCCGATTATTAGTAAATTTCATGATGATACAAATAAAAAAGTTATTGGTAAATTTATGGATGAAATGAATTCACACATTATCAAATACTTTATTGGATTGCAAAGTAAAATGTACGCCGTGTTGCTAGACGACAATAAAATAACAAAAAAGCAAAAGGTTTGCCTCGCGATTTTGTCAAAACATTTATCGAGTTTAATGATTACAAGTACGCACTTGAAGGAGGTGTTAGTTTTATAAGAGCAATGGCTATTCGAACAAATCACCATAAACTTGAAACAGATGTTATTATCAAACGTGGATTTAGTAATTTTGATGAAAAACGTTATTGTGAAAACGGAATAGATACGTTTGCTCTTGGATATCATTGTGATGATAAATCTATACTTGATATTATCTTTTCATCTGACGATAAGTCTATACTTGACATATTCTCCGACTAGGGTATGAAATTTTATCTAAACTTTAGAAATAATGTTCGAAAATATGACAGTGACACATAGCAACAATAGCAAGATCAAATATCTAATGATAGACGGTAAACAGTTGACAGTTGAAATTAGCAATGAAACATCAGGAATATGTTTCAGCGGCCGTGACAGGCTAAAACTTTCACTTATCAGATGTGACAGCAGCGAGTACTTCAATTATCTTGAAAAATTAAGCCAGGAATTGTCAGCAGGATTTCATAACTTTCATAATTCAATCAGTCAACAAAAATATACCAAACTTACCATCTATCTTGATAGATCAAAAGTATATTTTGCTGATAAAAAATATCCTCTTAATAAACTACAAATGAAAGATTTATTTGCGTCTCGTCGTTGTGTGAGTGGTAGAATAAAGTTTAGTCTTTATTATCGTGATGATAAATATTTTTAATATCCACAGTTGAAACATTCATAATCGGTGATGAGGTATGAAATTTTATCTAAACTTTAGAAATAAAATAATCTCAAACAGCGGCTTTGCCGTCAACCTGATGGGGATGGTCTTGTTGGAGAGGATGGGAGTCCTTCTGGTCCAGAAACCCCTTGGGGTTGCAAATTATAGTTGTTTGGAGAGGGATGGGTGGGGGTCTCTGGGATGGGGAAATCGTATTTGTTTGGAAAAATTTGGGGGTCTCTCGGACAGGGAAATAGGGTCCCTGGTCCAGAAACCTCCCATATACCTACTACTACTGATGAATAAATCGAGTACATATGTCTGTGATTGTCAAACACTGATGAATAAAGCGAGTACATATGTCTATGAATGTCAAAAATGGATGAATAAAGCGAGTACATATGTCTATGATTATCAAAAACTGATGAACAAAGCGAGTACATATGTCTATGATTGTCAATAACTGATGAATAAAGCGAGTACATATGTCTAAAATTGTCAAAAACTGATGAAAACGGCGAGTAGATAGATCTATGATTGTCAAAACACTGATGAATAAAGCGAGTACAGACGCGATCAACCCTTTTCCACAAGATGTTTGATCTCGCGTTTATTTCTATGGACCCTGCATACCCCACTACTTAAAAGCCAGTACGTTCAAATGTCCTTAGAAATGTACCAAACATTACCAAGATAGATTATACTTATTCTGTGGATATCCTCCCCCTTTTATATCTCCCACAGTTGAACTATATCAATAAATAACGGGAAAATGTTACAATTATGCCTTAGTTTGGAAAACAAAAATATCATGTGTGTCACAATATATGAATACATTAGACCTGTGGTTTAAAATATATTAAAAAAAACCCATAAAACTCGGAACTTTACCTGATGTAATATAAACTGGGAATATATAAACACCCACGTTTGTCTTTGTCTTTCTTTCTGTGTGTCCCGCTTGCCAAATAAGAGATCGCGAGTTCGAAATTCGCGGCGGAATCCCCCATTTTTTGAAATACGTTTTTTTTTTGTTCAAATTTTTTTAAAACTCGCTCATCCCAATTTTTAACATGTTTTGGTATTTTTTTATTTTTGTGTTCAAACTTTCTGTTATCACTCCCGTCCTATGACGGGCAATCTGGCTGCCAAACAAAAGGTTGCGAGTTCGAAACTCGCGGTGGCATCCCATATTTTAAATACTTATTTGTATTTTTATGTTCAAACTTTCTTTTAAACTCGCTTTTTTTATCTTTTAAAAAAATTTGTTTCTTTTATTCCCGTCCTAAGACGGGTAATTAACCTTCTTGGCAGTAATATTTTGCCCTGTGTCTTATATGTAAGGCTAAACACGTGTTTTGAAACTAGTGACTGCTCACTGGATAAAATGTTGGTCAGTATATGCAGCTCAGTTGGTTAAATATTGGTAACAATATACCAACTGAGTCTGGCATATTTGCTTTATGCCGTCGTCAGAGGTAGTCGCAACTAATGTCAACTCCGTGCCTTGCATAAGCTGCATTTAAAAAAAAAAATGATAATGGCATGTTGTAGATTTGTAAGAAATTGATGAATGGAAAATATTTTGTTTGTGGGGTTGGGCTAAAATACATTGGTTTACAAATGTCGGAAGTTACACGTATAAGCAAAATATGGTTCTTTTTAGAAAAAATGCAAGGTGTTCCAAATCTAAAATTTTTAAAATTATCCATATTCTGTCATTCCTGTTCGCACACTTTAACATAAAATATAAATCGTGCAAAACAGTATTTAAAACACAATATTCCCTAAATACTGTACGTAGGAGCTACATTTAGGGAAATGTCCTAAGTGTATGTATGTATATTTGTATGTACGCATGCACGCTCGCACGCACGTACGTATGTATGTATGTGTCGACGTCTCCGGTGGCCTAAGTGGTTAGAGCGTCCGCATCGGTATCGGAAGGTCGCGGGTTCGAACCCCGTCCGAGTCATCTAGAGACTTATAAAATGTTACTAGCAGCTGCATGACTTGGCGCTCAGCATTAAGATGTTACTTTTAGGACTGGTGGGACTGGTTTCAGGTGGTACATGATGCTACATGTCTGCGGCATGACGTTCCAAGTGATGGACATCGGTATGAACTGCCAGAGAACAGACATCGTGGCGATATGAGTGAAACATTATTAAAGCTACGTTACAAATCTAAGTCGCACACACACACACACACACACACACACACACACACACACACACACACACACACACACACACACCTGCCAGAGACCGCTCCGATGGCCAAGTGGTTAGAGCGTCCGCCTCGGATGCGGCAGGTCGCGGGTTCGAACCCCGGCCGAGTCATACCAAAGACTTAGAAAAATGATACTAACAGCTGCCTCGCCAGGCACTCAGCATAAGAGGTTAGTGTTAGGACTGGTGGGTCTGGTGTCAGGATAATGTGACTGGGTGGGACACCATACTACATGTCTGCGGCATGATGCCAGTGCTAGACATCACTATAAACTATCACACTACTGACATCGTAGCGATATGACTGAAAAATTGCTACAGCTACGTTAAAATACAAATCAAACACACTCTGAATTGAAATGGTATTTTCACTAAATAACGTCGTCCTTTCCACTGTGGTGTCTACTCACTTAAGACCAAACTACTGTTAATTAAAACAAACAAAATTTTCATATCGCTCGGAACGAAACTGCCATTTCAACTCTGTGCTAAACTCCACTAAGGCCGTAATAACTGCCGATTTTTCTCTGAGGCAGTGAAATTTAAACTATATAAATTACAACATGCTAAGTGTACGCGGTCGTTACAAGTCTTCTGGCAGTCCATTTGTAAGTGGGTTGAATGAAAAATAAGTTAGACGTTAGCGAACAACTCTCTCTCTCTCTCTCTCTCTCTCTCAAAAACCTACCACGTAATATTCATTTCAGTTAGAGGGCAGAAACACTAACACCATTACATTTCCCGCCCAAAACAGACCTAACATGTTACACAGTTACATTTCGAGCTAGATACACATACTGTGAAAACCTATGGACCAGTTTTTAAATATTACATCTTGACAACAAACACTCGCAATATGGCGTTCTACTGTTAAATTCTCTTTATGCTCCGGACTGATATTCCAATGTTAAAAATGTTCCTTATGCCCAAGACTGCCATTCCCATGTAAAATTCCCGTTTGGGTCTAGATCATCCCACTCTTCAACCTTTGCGTGTGTGTGTGTGTGTGTGTGTGTGTGTGTGTGTGTGTTCCTAAAGATTCTATGCAAACATGTATAGTCGTAGAATGTACATGTATATGAACGAAATAACTTTTTTATTCAGATAATTTTAAAGAAATACACAAACATTTGCAAAAATACTGACAACATGGTGACAAATGCAACGATAAATTAGAAATACGTTATGAAGATCAATGAAACAAACAAAATCAAATTATCCAGAGACTTCACTAAATACTGGCCAATAAACTTGAAAACTTGATCCATTAACGTTTTCTTTACAAACATGCTAAATTTAAAATGGTATGAATAACTTGCGTTTCTATTATACAATTTAAAATTTATAAGAATACCATCTTTGGTAACAAGGGATGCCTTAGAACAGTCAGGAGGCAGTTAATATATGAACTTTTAAAACATAATACAATAAATTTTGAAACCGTTTATCTGAATTTTAAAAACATCATATACCTTTTATGAGAAAAATATTAATTGTACCATACAATGGAAGCTAGACAGAAGAAATACAGAAAATAAGGATATCATAATTGGATTCATAGTAAGGGCTCAATCCAATATTACTGGGGAGGGAGGTATTTATTGCAACTCGTATAAAACTTCGTCCCTCCCCCGCCCCGCTCAAAGCCGTTACAGAGACTATTTTGAGACGTTAAGTTTTTTCCCATCATGGGCTTGCACAAAAAAATTACCCAACGTTTTTTGATAGCGCAAGAAAATATACAATATATTCAAAGCGTACTATCCCTTACAGTTTACCCAACATTCAAAGTATATTACCCCTTTTACAGTACACCTTACATGTAAAGTATACTGCCCCTTCCTCCAGTACACCCACACTCCAGCAAACCCTACATTCAAAGCAAACTACCCCTTTTCCAGTGTACCTTACATTTAAAAAGTACTAGCCCTTCCCTCCCAGAACACCCCACATTCAAATTATAATACCCCTTCTCCCTTCCTCTGATCACTCATTAAGTATAATAAAGAACAGTTGAAAACTGTACATGTTATTGCAGAAGCTAACGCCAGGTAACTGACTAAAGTTCGCTTTTCTAAGTAGAAAGACTCGGAGATGGTGTTTATACACAATTAAAGCTTAATCAAGAACCATGAAACGAGTTTGTAGCCTTATACAGACGAACTTGCATGTGCCAAGTTATCACATGGGAAAGTCTAGTCATTTGTCGACCAATTTACGCCACTTATTTGCATTCAAAGAAACATTCACCATCACCATCCCGTCTCCCACCCCCTTTTCAGGCAATGAGGGGATATAAGAACAAGTTGATAAATTTATGACGCTACGCGCATCAAATGTTAAATTTCGCATCATGTAGGTTTTCGTGTTTGGTGTCAATCGGAATATTCTTGTTCATCAACACATCGGATATGTAGAATAGAAGCCGCTTTTTTAATATGTATAATGTATTAACTGTAATATATTTTGGATCGATAAAATAATGAAGATTTTACACTATATTTTACATTTCAAATTTTTTAATTTTTAATGTCTTCCAGCATCTATATTACATACTGGCAGACACGTTAAAAATTGAAAAATTAAAAAATCTGAAATCTAAAGTATGATATAAAGTCTTTATTATTCTGTCAATTCAAAATATTATAAATAATATATTATACATATTGAAAAAGTAATAAAGCTTTATCTCCATTCATAAAGTTCTACTATAGTTTTCAATAGAGATATCTGTCTTTATGATCCATTTTGTCTTATTTTATGTATTTAAATGTCATTTATCCATATTATATATGCAATTTTTCATGCCAATAATGCATTTAAGATCATAACAAAAACATATTACAACGATTTTAAGCTAAGACGTTATCTTGTTCATGTCATGTTGTTGATAACACGGATCGCATTGAAACCGAATGTAGTTAATGACGTAAACAATAATACTGAATTCAGTCTGATGAAGCAATAAAGCAAAACCGGTCACAAATTTCACGTGTTGGTATTTTTTATTTCGTAATATTTACTCAATACGTAGGAAGACAGTCAGGAATTCTTCACTTGCAGAGAAGGGACACAAAGCACGCGACAGACATCGCAATATACCAATAAACTCACAATGAAGCGCAACTGAAGCGCCTTACATACTTTTCATCCCACTTGCTGATGGTCAATTGGAAGAATGTAAGTATTAAGTAATTGTATAATTGCTGATGGGCAATTAGCTGAATGCAAATACTCAGGAATTGTATGTCATTGCTGATGGACCATGGCTAAACGCAAATAAAGCGCTGTGTCCGTACCGGCATTTGAAAATGAAGGCAGGATTTTCAGTCAATATCATCATGTAATAATGCGCGGAGATTATTTACCAAGGTTTAGATGACCCATTGGACAAAACAGCCTTATAACAGCGACATATTCTGTAAAAGATAGAGCTTGGGTCCACGTTACTGTATGTGATGGCGTCTACTGCGTATTTCCGCTGTGTTTTTCCAACTATTATTGCCGAAAAGGTCCACGCGAGCTCAGATTGGTACATACCATCAGCCAACATCTCTGTCTATAGTATTGTATACTTATTCTTCCAAATCACTATAGCTGTATTTATTTAACGGATTATATATTTTTTTTTTTACCTTTTGCTTCTTTTTCTTTTGCATACAGTGTGCAGAATGTTAGCATTTCTGAATGTGTTATTGTAGTACTTTATGTTTACATTTTCTTGGAAAATTGTATCTTCCTAAGGTTTTTGTGCAATTCTTCAAATTTGCATTTTTAGAACTTTACTTTTAACTGGCACGATATACACATTTTTGTACGGAAGTTCCCTTAAACTTTGATGCGTACATACATAGCTGTAATTATGTTCCATGTTGTATAACAAAGCTGAAAGTATTGCAAATTTTTTATTTGTCGTAAAGTGAATGATACAGTTAAATCACCATCATCCGTCTTTATTCCTACTGTCCTATTAATGATCAGTACCAATCAAATAGAACTCTAGCAGGACGAATTGCTGTTTTATCGCGTTATTGTTACGTTTATTAAAACTAATTATTCATTCGCTCATTATCAAGTTTCTTAAGTTACTGACGAAGAAATTACAGAGCTTGTCTAAGAGAAACATGAGGTAGCCACATTTAAGAAATCTCCTCGAAGCTAACAATAATCAAAATTCAATTTATATTAAAATCTCAGAATATAAGCAAGGCGTTAATCTAACAACATGTCACGTAACTCCCTTCACATATCCCAGTGGTTCCCAACCTCATTTGGCTACAATCCTCAAAAAAATAGTTTTTCTGAGCTTCACGACCCCTTTCCACATTTTGATAAGTTTTGCCACACTCAAAGAAAAAAATCCTGGCGATCCCCCAGAACGTTCTCGAGATCTTGATTTGGGTCGCGACCAGGGAGTTGGGAACAACTGACCTAGTCCCACTCATAACTGTATGTTGTGCTGGATGCATCAGCTGACGAGCTCGATTTCATGACACCAAAAAAGGAAAGACAACATATCAAGTTCCTGTACTAAGCTAGTGGAACAAAAAATAAATTGGCAGGAGAATTAGTACATAAGAAAACAAAAAATTACCTGTATCTACATGTAAAATGGCATATATCTACAACATGATAAAACATCGTAGACTTTCAGGATTATCAAAAATACATCTAAAATTACTTAAACTAATCCAGAAATAAAACGTTACCTCGATACGTTCAGAAAAATAAATTATTGTTTTCTTTTCCTAATCACACACATGAATACTGATGAAGCATCAAAGTGGCATACATGAAATCTAGACCTAGAATGAAGCATTACTCGGGGTTTTGAACCTTTTCTGCAGTTTTATTGGTGCCCTTGTCTACTGCCATCCCTGAGTCATTTTTAGACGGGAAATCTACATTACATTTCCCATCTATCTTCTCGTTTGAATTTTTAACACAATCACCTCTTATCCCATGTTTTGAAATATGTGTACCTTTTTTTCCATTTGCTGACCTGTCATTTTGATTGATTTCATCAATTGATCCATTTGGATCCTTGTCTGCGCTAACCGCCTTACCAGCGTTCTCTAACGAGCGTTCCGTCTGACATGCTCTTTTACTGTCCTCATGTTCTCGGATATTTCTGTCAACATTTGGTGTATAGACGGTGGCAGATTCATTCATCGCGATGTTGATATACTCAGGCGTTTGTGAAAGAGCTCCCAAGTCCTCAAAATGGACTATGGCTGCTTCATTTTCTCGTCCCGCTGAAACAGCCGTGGTGTGTTTCACAAATAACACATTACTGTTTACATAGGTGACCAATTCTGGGCTAGTACGTGCCTTTTTAACTGAGTTTTTAGACGATTCTAAACCCTCTGTTGTGCTAGTCTTATCAACATCTTTGACGGGAGGAATATTTATGTAGCTTTTTCCAAGTTCGTTTTGGGTGCCATTTTCTGACATATCTTTATCGTCAGTATTAACTGGTTTGCCTTCCGTGCGCTCAACATCCTTGTACACAGTCTCGTTATTTTCTGGTGAATTTTCGAATTCCAAGTTATCTTCACTAATATATGTGTACTGACTCGCGCACTCTGGTCTAACGTCTTCTATGTCAATGTACGTTATGTCTTTATATCCTGTTTCTTTATTTGACTCTTCTTCATCACTCGCCGAATCGATTAGATCACCCTGAAGCAATGCTGCTCTATCGCCTTTGGGCGCGGCTGCTTTTTCTTTCCCTTTTCCCTTCTTGGACGTACCCGCTCTTTGAGAAGTACATGCAGTGCGGTCTTCTGGACTTCCCTTGCAAGGGTCCTTCATGTACATATTTTGCATTTTCCTTTGTGGTGGAGCCAGCGCCACAGTTTCTGTCTTAAGTTCAACCATTTCCACCTCTACATGCTCTACAGTCCCAGAGGCAACGGCACCACTTGTTGACGGGTTAGAGTTTATCTCGGTGCTAGCTCTAATTCCACTGTGATATCCTTCATCTTCTCTATCATCCTTTTCTTCGTCACTACTTTCACATGCGTAACAAGGCGGAAGGATACACTTCATACATAGGAAGTTGCAAAATGGAATATGTATACAACCTCGAAAGGCCCTTCTGCAAACTTCTCGACATGATGATGGTGTCTGGTCATTACTGAACAAATTACTGTATCGATGTTGCGTCGAAGTACGTGTCTGAAAAACAAGAAAATGTCGTTCGCTTAAGTTATATAATCTACACTGATTTACAGATTATACTCTGTTTTATTATTACTTTCGTTCCGTCATTGATGATGATGATGATGATGATGATGATGATGATTAATGAGTACAAACATGCAGGCGTGGCTTAGGGAAGTGCTGCGGATGTAGTTGTATAATCTAAATTTTCGTCATTGTTTCAGATATTCTTTAGAAAGGTCACACTTCTATGATCAAATCGGTTTTTAACATATATTCTTATCGTCTACCTACAACTTATTCCCTGAATGTATATCTGAAGAGCATTTACCAAGTTTTGCTTAAAAAGTTGTGATAAAAGATACGATAGAGAAATTCTACGCGCTGGTTGGAAGCACACTCTAAAGATTTTCCCACATAATGTCAACGGTCAACACGCGTGTTAAAGTATACATATTTAATGGGATCCCTTTCATGAGCTATGCTAACGATAATCTCACACTACATTTTCATAGCATATTAAAATAATCAACTCTATATTTTATACAGTACAGCTCCGGTGACTTAGCGGTTAGAGCGTCCACATCGATCGCGGGTTCGAACCCCGGCCAGGTGATACCAAAGACGTATCAAAATGATACAAACAGTTGCCTCGCTTGGCGGTTAGCATTAAGAGGTTAGTGTTATGATTGGTGGGTCTGGTGTCAGGATAATGTGACTGGGTGGGACATCATGCCACACGTCTACAGTATGATGCCTCAGTGTTATACATCACTATAAACTGCCACATGTAGACATCATAGCAATATGACTGAAAAATTGTTAAAACGACGTTAAAAATCCAAATCACACACACACACACACACACACACACACACACACACACACACACATATTTTATACAACAATCTTCTTTTCTCCAGCACATGATAATTTTGTATGCCTTTGATTATATACAATTAAGTAGCACATATTCCACGTCTAAGCTAATTTCAGTATGTTCATTTTCCCTTTTGTTTTCTTTTCTTCATGAGTAAAAGGCAAAACATAATTGTTACTAAAATATTACTGCACACGCGCAGTCACCGTGTCCAACTTTACTCGTATCTAGCATACAAGTAAAATTCTCATAAGATGACGATTCTCGCACACACACACACACACACACACACACACACACACACACACACACACACACACACACACACACATTCTACCCAATACAATTTGCCTTGAAGTAACAGTGGCATCAAAACCAAATCTTCCCCCGAGACGACGAAAAAAAAAGTAATGAACCGATAAAATCGTCTGGGATTATTTTTCAAACATTTACACTGGAAACAGGACCTTTGTTTCCATTAAGGAACTCACTGTTTCCTCTGCTTTTGTGACCCCCCCCCCACTCCTCTTTTTTATTAACCTAAAGTTCCCTCTGATGGTGTTATCGACAGGCATCGCACGATGCATGAGAGATTCATACCTTATTATGCGACAATGATGGATTCGAAAAGACTTCAACCGTAACCTACCAACAACCTTGAATTAAACATGATGCCCAAATGGGTTGATATCGCTTACGTGGCTTGCATAATTTAACAACCGGCCATTTCATTTAGTACGCAATTCTTCCCCCAAACCTGTACTGGTGGACGATTTGGATTCTGACCTCACCCATTCATAAAAAAATCAGTTTACTGAACGCAGATTTGTCTTCGACACATCAGTGCATATATCGATAGTTGTTATAAGCTTACAGGTATTGCCCACTGCTCTTGAGTTACAGCCTTGAACTGCCCGGTTCCATTGGCAGATAATCGACTGTTACATCAACATCGAGAAACCAATCATATGTAGCTTCGCTCATTTTAAATGGTTATTCTGGTCTTGTGACTGGAACGTCCGTGAATTAGTCATGTGCCTTGAACCCAATGAATAACTAGTCATGTGACTATTATTACGGTTCAACAACGCGTAAAATGACAAAAAAGATTACTTAACTGACAGTGTCTAAATTGGGTTACAATGTTATATTAATCGTTCTATTTTGTTATTTCACGCGTTGTTTAACTGTAATAGTCACATGACTATACATTTATCAGACTAAAGTCACATGACAAACCCACGGATATTCCAATCCAATTACCCCCGATGGAGCCTGGTAATTCAAAAATGATGATAGGATGTAGAGTTGTGTCATTTCACGTGCATTTACAAGTCGTAAAACATCGGATTCGATATGGAAATAAGCCGCACGGGCTGACGAAAGGATCTTTCGAGTGACATTAACTCCATAGCCGTAAGAAATAGCGTTAAGTATTTTAAAACGATCGATATGTGCATAGATGGATCGCAGACGAGTTTGTCGGCAATACTGTACGACTGAGTTTGTTCAGGCTCCAAATCACCTATCAATACCAATACAGGTTTGGCGGCGCAGTTATAGACTACATTTCACTAGCAGGCTTAAGAAATATTGTAATCAATATAAACTATCTTTCCAACGTGCGTACCAAAACTATCTTCCCAACGTGCATACCAAGTCCATTTTACCTGTTTACTTTTATTTTTGTAATAAGAACTTGTGCCCTAACCAATGTTCCCTCTAAGGTGCGCGGCTGCGCAGCTCATTAGAAAATGCCGCGCAGCAATTTCAAAATTCCGAGCACAAGTTTTGGTAGCAAATACATATGCCGCGCAGCAGTTTCAAAATTCCGCCCACACAGGAAAAATATTAGAGGGAACGTTGGTCCTAACCTTTCTGTAATTTTTGGACAAATAAAATATGCTAAAAAAAAACCGCCCTATTTTGCTATAATTTGATTTAAAAAAAATATCTCGGAAGATAACAGCATATATGATATTGGTAGATCTCACTAGAAACAGAATTTGTCCAAGATTGTAAGAGAAAGCAAATTTACGAAGCTTTATTGAAATGTGATAAAGTCTGTAAAGAGGTAACAAGCTCAGACATGCCAGTTAAAAATCAAATGAAAACCACTGGTTTGTCAAAACTCTCAAATCAGTTAAGTTAAATTGTATTGGTCGAAAACAAAAATCACCAGTCGACAACTAAAATGGTCGCAAACGCTTCCTGACATGCGAGTGTAATGTTGACTCAAGGACCTTATGGCTCTTTCTTCGTTTTTTTTGGCGGAGCTTCATACCTCATATCATCCAGAGTCAAAGCAAGATAATTTAAATGAATGAGGAATTTTACGCGAAGTAATAGTAATTTTCCTCGGAAAAGTAGCCGTCTGTCAGGTTACATCTGTAAGACGTGCCTAATCGCCAAGTCAGCATTGAAGTGTATTGCCCTGAGATGGATAAAAGTTTCTTTACCTTCAGTCAAATACAATGCACATTATCCACATTTACCAGATGTACATGATTACATTCTCACGTGCCTGTTTGTATCACGTAAGAATTAGCATTTAATCGCATCAAAAAAAAATTTGATACCAGTTTTCGGAACTGACCTCAAGAAACATTTCGATAAAAATTTTGTACAAAAGTTATACGAAGATTCTAATCTAATGCAATCAAAATGCATTTATCATTTACTTGATACAGAATCATTCCAAATACTACACCAATATTATACTCTTAAACTATAGGGCACCCTCCCATAACAGCCACCTTTCTTAAACTGCCAGTATTCTGATCCATAATTTTACTCATACTTACGTCACTGGTATTCGGCCAATCTGAAACCGCTATTTATGTTTTATTTTCAAACTCGAAGAAGTTACTTGTCTTTTATATCTTTAAGTCTTCTGATTCGATGACAGATAAAATTATCTGGACTAACATAGTTTTTAGGACTAAAATAGGTACCGCTAAGAACGTTATCATTAACTTAAAAAGTTTGCAATGTTAGTTATGAGAAATAATATGAATATAGCATTTCAAAACTCCTTAGAGTCGGTTTTGGGGGTTTTGTTGGGTTTAACGCCGTTTTTCAGCCTATGCATCACGTTCAGAATACTTCGTGAAGGAAGAACTCAGGAAGACCCCGGGAAGAACCACCGATACACGGGAAGATAATGTCAAGCTTTCTCACAAACTAGCGCTGGCTGAGCTGAGATTCGAACTCACGCGGACAAAGGCTAGCTGTGTTGTTGATCTGTAAAGGTGAACGCATAAGACCACTCGGTCACCCGACTGGAAAAAAAAAACAAACCAAACTGATGGAAGATTGCACAGTAAGATCCGAGTGACTCGAATATTTTCATGGACAGGAAACATCATGTATGTTAAAAGACGGATTTCAATATTCTCTATAAAAGACTATTCCAGTATCTGGCCAAAATATTCCCTTATGTGAAGAGAGACTGCACTATTATCTTCTTGCATAAAAGCAATACTTCTTATTGAAAAAGTCCCAAAATAATCTATAATCAACCTGAAGACTTTTAAAGTTCTGACCATGTAATGTTAATAATATTAAAGATTTTTGTTCAAGAATACTTTTAGCTGTAAACTTCCAATAATAATGATAATAATAATAATAATAATAATAATAATAATAATAATAATAATAATTGCTATATTTCATTTCTCACAAGAACTTCATCAGAACCTACCTTTTTCAAAAGATCAGATCTGTATTATAAAATGGAACAAGTTTTACCGGCTCGACATTACGTCGTACATGTAATGGCGCAAATTTGTATTTAGATAATTTCGCAAAACATTCTGTCGTGGTCAGCGTGACACGTAACCATTAACAGGCTAGTTTCGCACTAACTTGGCAGCTTCTAATAGTCAACCTCTCGTTTGGGGCGGTGCATTTTAATTAGAGTCCGTTCGATAACAGTGAGACAGATATGTTTACGCACGGTCATGTAGCGGGAAATGATAAAGCTAAGACAAACTAGAGCCAATATTTTTGGAAATCTTGGACCATTTGAAACAGGTATCATAAAATGATATTTTCCAGAATAGTTACCTTTCACACAAATACATCTGTAATGGCTTCCCTCTGGTATGTAGTCATACTTTCGATGTTAAACTTGTAAAGTATCCTTTTTAAGTCCATTGCCTCCATCATTTTCGGCTGGTGTACAATGCTCGCGCTGTTACACGCTATTGGTTGGTTGCCATTATATACTAAGGGAGACAACTCATTAAATAAATCCAATAGATGTCGCTGGGACAAAACAATAAAAAAAAGATATATGTTCGATCCGCGAAAGTGTAGATAAGGTTATCATATCGGAACCTTGGCTAGCGAGGATGGTAAATGACAGGTGAAGTTTAAAACCTAATACTGATCATTTATCAATGCTGACTGATTGTAGATGAAGGCCAAGTAGTATACAACTCATGCACAGTGAGAGTAAACAAATATGTCTTAGCTGAGCACACTGTTGGATACATGTAGATTATTATGTTCCACTAAATTAACCAAACACTGCTGACGTTTAACATATGCTACCTAACTTTTCAAGTGCAATCAGCCATTTTAAAAGCTTGACCTTTATACATATTCTTTTTGTTTAATTTGCCCCATCGACCCACCTCCCGAACTAAGGTACATCCAGGATTCAGTATCCACAAAATCATTTCTAAATTGTACTATCATTCTCATATGAATAACCTCCAGAAATATGAGAAAACCAATAATCTTATTTTTTAAAAATTCTAAATGGTAATAAAATTACTATGATCCCAGTTACGCCAATATTTTTATACAAATATTATACCCACCGCTAGCTTTAATTATTAACCTGACAATTGCATACGTAAAATTGATTTTGAACTCTATTTGTAACATAGGCTAGCAATAATAATAAAGTTTTTACACGGTGTTACTTAGGTTAAAATGTCTTTCGACTAAAATGATTTTACCGGAAGTTGGACGACTTCTTTCTCCCTCTTTTTCTTATTGCGCTTCTTGCGAATCCTCACAATCGGGTTATCCCTGGACGCCATCAAGCTAATGCGTCAGATTTTGAGATGAGCAGCACCTGTAATATACATAACATTGGAAATGTTTAGCTGAAGAACCTTTAGGGCAGGAAGTTCATGTCTACGAAGGGTGACCCGATTGTTTATCATGTCGTTCTGCGAAGTTGTTAAGCGGGTCAGGTCGGTCCGTGATGTATGTGAAAACCGTTTACCCCAAGGGCAGTTAGAGCACACAACAGACATTAGGGCCAGTTGCTGTCTGAATCAGATGAATGGAAGTTAAGAATGACTGGTGTGATATAGCACTTACTACTATTTGCCGGATGTGCCAGTTCAGTTAGGTATGTATATAGGAAGGTGTGTATGAGAAAATGGTCTAAAAACTCGCGCTGAAATTATTCTGAAATTGTAGGGCAGCTATCAATGACCCAAGTTACTACTGCGTATAAAACCAGTAATTTGAAAAGGCCCACATGTACAACTCTAAATCAGCACTGAAAGAAAACAGAGCTCTCGTCTAAAAACTGATAAGGAAGCTATATTTTGTGCAAGTTTCTGCAAATAAAAACGTCAAAACTCCATTGTATGTTCAGAATTATGTTACCTATATGTTTCGACGCCGCTTTCCCTACTTTTTGGTGACTGTCTTTGACTTTGCCAGACAAAATACCCAGCATTAATTCGATATTCCTGATGATTAAATTACCACAACGCCTAATCGAGTGCTCACTTTCAACGATTAATCGAGTTGTTTCTTTGAATGTGAGCACTTACCCCCCACCCCCAACAATCGCTTTCCTGCATAAGGCAATAAGGCGTCTATTAAGATTTTTCCCCTTCAGAAATAAAACAAACAAAAAACTAAAACTGCATTTTTGGAACTAGATCCGAAAAAGAGAGAAGTCCGTTTTCATTGCATAAAAAAATCAGTGTTGGATCTGCATTCGTGATCTTTCTTTTTAATCAGCTTGAAAGATCCCTCTCGTGACTTTATGAATATAATATTGACAATGCCCGAGCGAGATTGGCGTCCGTAACTATTCTATACAGAGAAATACCAGAATCATCAACGCCATGGCGAATCAAACAGCCGAAACAGACGCTCGAAACGTTTGAATCATTAAGAATTCACATTTCGAAAATAATTCAAATCAAAAGCTGTATCAATCAGCTCTCGTTACAACTATCATTTGTAGCTAGCAGTTTAGTTTTTATGTAGAGCTGGCCGTAGTCTCGCTTTAGGCATTGTCAAAACGAGTTACCGTTCTTGTTAGGCTGTACACAACAGGCAAAATGTGTACTGCCTTACTATATTCTGAACTACTTTCGTTCAATGAAGCAACACGACAGAGGAAGGAGACAATGTTAGAATCGGAATAACCTCGGCCTTTACTGTCGTAACATATGTGGTGCACATCGCCAGAGGCGAATTACCAAACACATCAAATTTCGAGGTTATTTGACGACGTGACGGAAATGGCCGAGCGATGTTCAAATCGATACAAGGGTCTGGTAATAGGCTTTTGCCGATAAAACGCTCTTTGACCAAACTACAAGGACAGTACTAGCTATCTCAGAATTTATCTGCATATGTTTTATGCAACTATTCCAGTCAAAATTACATTGCTAACTTAAAAGGATATCATTAAAAATCACACTGTAAACAGCTGATCATGGAGCAGAATCTCAAACAGCCAATGAGACTCTCCATGTTTACGCGAACCGGACCCCATTTCATCATCAAGATGATGTATTACTTAACCTAATATCATCAGTCAATCAAATCGATTTTCCAAATTTGAGAGAGTCTGGTTCAGGCGTTACAAGCAAAGCTTCTGAGACCCTAGTTTAGTGATGATCTCGCACAGCCACGCCAGAGGTCTGGTTAAGTGAGGTTAACGTTGCTGTAGTAACGAATAGTGTCACTTCCTTTATAGTGTCATTGAACCAGGCTCCCGCGTAACTCCGTGAGACCTCCGCGATACATGGGTCTATTAAAATGCTTCACTAGTTTCTGTTATTGATAGAAGACGCTTCAGTTACACGTTGTAAAAACGAAATTACAAATATAATTTTCCATATCTCGTTTGCAACCATTTAAGCTTCGATTTTCTGGTATTATACACAAATAACTTCCAGCTTTCTGCGTCAGATGGTGCAATTTTAGCCAATCTATATGCTTGTTATAAAGACTTATGTTACAAATGCAACCAACCGCCTGGTTTTATCCGGGGTTTCTTTTTTTTACATCATTCGGTATATTTTGTAAAACATCGCAATATGGCCCGCGGCTTGAGAATGTTGTACATACCTGCGATCATTCATGAAATAATGATACTACACGATTAAAAGTATATAATAGAACATCATTTTGTAATCAGGCACCGATGCAGGAGGCGTGTCTTAATCTGAGAAGCAAACTTTGCATGTTTACGCGAAACATGTTGTCATTTTAACATCACAAAGACATTTTACGCCATCTAGGTTTATCAGTAAATAAAACCATTTCTACAAATCTGTAATAAAGCCTTGTTTTGGCGTAAAAATATATATATTTTTGACTTGATTTAAACCTCTCCGCCAAATACTTCCAAGTCTCGTTCGGGTTGACGGAAAGGAACGATCGATGTTCCGGTTAAGTGACAACAGGCCTCGGATGTACTTTACATTCCTGCAGAAAGCTCTCACTCAAATAGTCTAAAAATCCGTCTATCCAGCTGTTTATGTCCCCTACAACGAATGCGGTACCAGCAACATTGCTTGGTTTAAAGTTAACTGCATATTTAACACGCACAGAGGGACCCAGAGTGGCCGAGAGGTCTAAAGCGCTCACCGTTACGGATCACTGCAGTCTCACCTCTGCGTGGGTTCAAGTCGCGGGCTTGGCCAACGTGGGTACGTGAGACAGCTTGCCAGTAGCTTCTCGTGGGTTGGTGGTTCTTTCCGTGGTTTTCCCGGGTTCTTCCTCCACCATTTATACTGGCCACCATGCATAGCCTATCTTGTGCTGAAAAATAGCGTTAAACCGTACAACAACAACAAAAACACGTGCTGATATTAGGAACGGCCTAAAACGGAACAGTGTCCTTTACTAAAGCAACTTCAACGGTTTCCCCGCTGGGCCCATTTATGTCTGCCACAATACAAACTACGCTATTTATCTAGCTCAGTTTTCAAGATATATTTCAATACAAAATGTCTGAAATGGAATGATTCCAAAAGACAAAGATATATTTTAATTACCAGATAGTTTTTAATTATTGACGGCGGTACATGCATAAAACGCGCCGAGAAAAAATATGGACGATGCCAAGTTTCGGGAATTTAGGCCGACATGTTGGAGAATCTTGGAAATCCCACAAGTTTAAAAAAATTTAAAAAAAAAAAAAAATTACCAAATCATCAGAAGGCATTGGAACGAGGCAAACAATCATTAACTTTGAGGCTCTCAAAGTTTAAGTACATTTAAAAAGCACTCTAAAATCGTAATTTATTTTCTTTTAATGAATTTGAATAAGAGTAAACTTGAACACGTTCTTACTCCATTTCTTGGTAATAGAACTTATAAGAACAGTTTTTAAGTAAATTCAAATATGTCTGCATGTATAACATAAAATATTTTGATCAAAATGCTGCGGTTTTCTGCGAACCTCAGTTCACAATATCCACAATCCGAACCTCCCTAAAGGTTATCACCAAATTACGTCCCTTGACAATTCTATCTACTACCGGTGCTTGCTAATTTTGATTTCCCCGAGTTCATGAATGGGTAAAAAGGTATTTGCAATATAATCAAATAATATTAATTTAATTATAAAGATCATATTTGCAACTGCTGACAACTGAAAATGTAAAAATATGCGCAGTGTAATATGTAGTGGGTGGGGCATGGTTTTGTCATAATTATTTGATTTTCGGACAAATTAAAACTGCGTTCTGTAAATTTCTATGAGGCCGTTTTACTTAATTTATCACTGAAGTGAAACGTTTCGTGCACACATCGATTTGTGAATTTGTCTTTTGAAATAATGTTGTATACAATAGGCAGAGTGAAATTCCTTGCTCAGAGGAAATCGTTGAGAACTGTGGTTGTCATGCCTCAAAGTTTAGCCTTGTATCAGTTATGACTAATTTGAGTTAAGGCAGAACGCGTACCACTACATAATATTTTGAACATTTATTATCTATGATTAAAAAAAAGATTATGTAAAACAAATTACCGCTTATGAAATATAGTTATTCATTGACGTTCATAGTTGTAGGCAAATACATGTTGGACACGGTTTAAGTTTCAGAGTAACAACCATGTCAACCCCATATATCCCCAACACTAACAACCAGGACTTGTTCATAGACCACCCAAACAAAGGGACACTAGAACAGACTTTATCGGGGTCATTAAATCCAACCCCGCCAACCTCACTCTCACAAAAACCTACACAGCCACCATTCTGTTTGTTTGAGGCAAAGGTTGACTTATCAACACAGCCTCCAGCAGCGGAATTGTTAACCCAGTATTCATTGTATTTAACCTCTAACCACGAGAATTTTGTGATAATGACTGATGTTTAAGTTAACAAATGTTTTTCAGTTTATATTCATAGCAATCAAGACTATGATACGATGTCAGATTAAATGACCAAAGACTTTCGTTACAGCAGTGGGATTTTTTTTCTACAAAGAAATATCTGATTATTATTATTCGTGTGGATATTATTTATTTATAATTAGTCAGTTTATTTGAATATTGACCCCATTTTCACTACATATGTACCTTGAAATGCAACACCTAGAAACATGATAGAAAGTATAATTTTTATCAAAGCAGAATGTTTTCATGAGCATATTCTTTATTTGATCAAAAATACTACGTTTTTTAATAGTCCAGTGATAAAGACAAATCCCAGGAAAAGAAGAATTTCCTTGACTTTGAGATTGATACTGAAAACTGTATTGTAAGTTTCGTGATGTTGTGCAGTAAATACACTAGTCCGAGTTTCCTCTGACCCAGGCCACCCCATTTTTGATATTTGGACATTGATGTTGGGGTGTATGGTCAGACTTCACTGCCTATCGAAAAGTTGAATTCGCCGACACCATTTGGTGTCGGCGTAGAGTAGCTGCTTACTAGCCGGCCTAGCAAACTTGAATGACCTTTCATCAAGATATACCTGCATGAAATCGATAGGAATATGATTTATTTTCTGAAAAATCTAACACTTCCCCCAATAAAGAAAAACAAGATTGATTTAATAAAGCTTTCTTTTCACCATATGTAAATTATACATGAGGTAAACAAAATTACATAAGAAAATTCTTATGAATTATACAAAGTGTATATGAAACAATAATATCTCTATACACGGGAAAGTGCATCTGCAATCAAATTGTCTTTTCCTTTCATGTGCCTGATGTTAAGATTACATTCTTGCAAAAACAAACTCCACCTTAATAATCTTTGATTTATATTTTTCATCTTGTCGATGAAAGTAAGGGGAGAAGGAGCTGAGCTAATGTAAACTTCAAAATGCTGTAATGCCAATATTAAAGCCAAACATTCCTTCTCGATTGTTGAGTAATTTCTTTGGTGCTTATTTAATTTCTTAGAGAAATACCACACTGGGTGATCAACACCATTTCTATCTTCTTGAATCAATACTGCTCCAACCCCAACATCACTTGCATACACAGATAATTTAAAAAATTGCTTGAAATTTGGAGCTGAGAACCGGCGCACTTTTGAAAATAGCTTTTAATCTATCAAAAGCTTCCTGACATTTTTCAGTCCAAACAAACTTGTTTTTATTACTTAACAAGTTTGTCAGAGGTTCAGCAATATTAGAAAAATTGGAACAAAACATTCGATAGTATCCGGCCATACGCAAAAATCGCATTAGTTGCTTTTTAACTTGACCATGTCCCACAATATGTCCTAGAAAAGTTACACAAGCACGGCAGAACTCACTTTTAGATAAATTGATTGTCAAATTTGCATCAGTGAGTCTTTCAAAGAATTTCCGAATCGTGGCTAGATGTCCTTTCCAGGTGTCGTTGTAGATGATGGATTCATCGATGTAAGCATCACAATTATCTAGACCAGAGGTAATCATATTCATCAAGCGTTGAAAAGTACTAGGGGAACCCTTCATCACAAAAACGGCATTACTTTATATTGATAGAGTCCATCTGGAGTTACAAATGCCGAAATTTCTTTCGCTCTTTCCGTTAGTGGAATATGCCAAAATCCTTTCACAAGGTCAAATTTGGTGACGTACTTGGCATTTCCAATTTTATCAATACAATCATCGATTCTTGGTAATGGAAATGAATCTGTTTTTTTTTTTTTTTTCACACTGTTCACCTTCCTATAATCAGTGCACATACGGGAAGTTTTATCCGGCTTCGTAACAAGTAAACATGGTGAACTCCAATCACTTTTACTGGGCTCGTTCTCCAGCAAATACTGAATTTCCTTTTTGAAGTATTCCTGTTTGAGAGGGTTCATCCTGTATGGGTGTTGTTTCACAGGTTTTGAATCTACAATTTCAACGTCATGAAAAATTTTGTTTGTCCTCGTAGGAATATCTGGGCACAAGTGCTCATATTCGAATAATAACTGTTTAAGTTCATTTCTTTCTTGTTGTTGCAAATGTAAAAGTTTCTGGTCTAGATATTTCATAATTTCCGAATTCCGAAGATTTGTTGCTCCAAGATCAACAGAGTCCAATTGAATTTCTTCACTTAAATCTTCAGTTTGTGGGACAGGTATAACTAAATTAATTGCATAATTTACTTGGCTATCTCTTTCAATATATTCCTTTAACATGTTAATGTGGCAAAGTTGTTTTTGTTTTCGCCTACCAGGAGTATTTATGATGTAATTTAAATCATTTACTTTCTTTTCAACCGTGTATGGACGATAATATTTGGCATGAAGGGGATTTTGTGGAATGGGCAAGAGAGCTAGAACTCTATAACCAGGCTGAGAACTGCTATCCCTCGAGTTTTTATCATATCTTGATTTCATTCTGGACTGAGTAGAGCGCAGATTTGCTCTTGCGACCTCACAAGCCTTTGACAATTTGTACTTAAAATCAGAAACATAATCAAGAAGATTGAGTTCAGTATCCTCATTAGAAAGAAGTTTCTCTTTCAACAACTTCAATGGTCCACGCACAGTACGTCCGAAAACTAGTTCAAAGGGACTGAATCCTAAAGATTCTTGAACAGACTCCCTAACAGCAAACAAAAGTAAATGAATACCTTCATCCCAATCTTTGCTCGTATCAAAGCAATATGACCGAATCATATTCTTTAAAGTCTGATGAAATCTTTCTAAAGCCCCTTGGCTCTCAGGGTGATGGGCAGAAGATTTAAACTGTTGAATGCCTAATTCGTGCATAGCTTGCTGGAAAATTCCAGACATGAAATTTGACCCTTGATCCGATTGGACAGATTTGGGAAGGCCAAATTGAGTAAAAAACTTTATCAAAGCTTTTACTATAGTTTTTGCTTTTAATATTCCTCAAAGGAATTGCCTCTGGGAATCTTGTTGATGCACACATAATGGTCAACAAATATTGGTTGCCTGACTTGGTCTTAGGTAAGGGACCAACACAGTCTACCATAATTCTGCTAAAAGGTTCGTGAAATGCAGGAATAGGTTGCAGATGAGCCTTAGGTATCTTCTGATTGGGTTTTCCTACCATTTGCCAAGTATGGCAAGAGCTACAAAATTTACAAACATCACTTTTCATTTTTGGCCAATAAAAGTGAGTCAAGATCTTGTGATAAGTTTTATTTATCCCTAAATGACCACCCAGAGGAGCTTCATGTGCCAAACTAAGTATTTCCTGTCTGTAAGATTTTGGAACTACAATCTGATAGTAGCTCACTGACCACTCGTCATTAGCAGGTACCTCGGGAGGTCTCCATTTTCTCATAAGAATTCCACTTTTAATGAAATAACAGACAGGTACTTCAATGGCTTCAGTTTCACTAATGGCCCTCTGAAACAAACAGGAGATCTCGGGATCTTTTTCCTGTTCGACGACAAGTTATTGTCGTTTGTCACCCTGATTAGATAAAAGAGAATGAGTATTCAAAAGAGGATCACTGTGATCAATACCTTTTGATTGATCCAAATTAGGAGTGAAAATGACCTCATGAAAAGCCTGACCAATACATGTGTCAGCTAAAGGAATATTTTCCTTATCAAAATCATTCTCAAGAGCTTTCTTTGACATAGCTCTGCTAACTGCACAAGCTGGGTATAACTCAGGGTATTCTTTTTCAATAGGATCAACTTTCTGATTCAAAGAAGGCTTGTCAGTTACAAGTGGATTAACCACAACCTTGTCTCCAGCTAGGTCGTTGCCTAGCAACAAATGAATGCCCTCAACGGGTAAAGTAGACACTGTACCGACCGTCACAGGTCCTGAAACTAAGTCTGAAGACAAATTTACAGAATGGAGAGGAACATTATCAAAGCCGCACTCTACTCCCTGAATGAGAACACTCTCATTGGAACAGGACTTCTCAGAAAAAGGCAAAGTACCTGATAATAAAAGACTCTGAGAAGCTCCTGTATCCCTTAAAATTTTAATAGGGATAGGATTGGCCAAATCACCCAAGAGTGATATTGAACCCTTCGACATGAATGGTTCATAATTCTCCATAATAAAATCAGACGGGGGTTTATTAGACCCAACAAATGTATTGCTTTCAATACATGACCGTGACCTTGACCTCTTACAAATAAGAGCATTTGGGATAGGTCTATCTTGATTCTGATGCCTATATTTCAATTTAAAGCAATCAGAAATGACGTATTCTTTTTTATGCAATAGGTACACGTAGGAATAGTCAAGGATTTTGAATCAAGTTTATCAGAAGCTTGATTTTTAGAAGTTGTGCCACATTGAGTTTTAAGAGGAGTTGTATTGGGCTGAAATACCTTTCTACCAGTAGACTGCTGAGTGAAAGATTTGCCTACAACAGGAAATTTGTGAGTTAAGGAATACTCATCGGCAGCAAGAGCAGCATTTTCCAAGGTTTCAATCTTATGCTCTTCAAGATAATTCTTAATGTCATTAGGAACACAGTTTTTGAACTCTTCAAGTAACACAAGTTCTTCAAGACTTTCATAATCATATTCAACTTTCTTGGCTAAGCACCATCTCTTAAATAACTGTTTTTTTTCTCTAGCAAATTCAACATAAGTTTGTCCAGATTCTATTTTATAGTTTCTGAATTTTTGCCGATAAGCCTCAGGAACTAACGCATAACACCTTAAGATGTACTCCTTAACCAAATCATAGTCAAAACTCTGTTGTACTGACAGGGATGCATAAATATTTCGGGCATTGACAAAAAGTACACATTGCAATAATCGAGTCCAATGCTCCCTTTGCCATTTCAAATTTTCAGCAACTTTTTCAAAATAAATAAAATATTTGTCTACTTCCTTTTCGCTAAAAGGGGGAACTAACCTAACATTTTTTGTAACGTCAAAACTTGAATTTGTATGTGAAGTGGAAGTGTGCTTTTCACTTGCCAGCTCAAATTCTTTCATTCTAATTTGAAATTCCTTTTCATCCTTCTCTTTTTGGATTTGCATCTCTCTCTCTCTCTCTCTCTCTCTCTGTAACTGTTTATCTTTCTCCCTCTCCTGTCTCTCTCTCTTCTCTTTCTCAAATTGTAATTTCATTTATCATTCTCTCTCTCTCTCTCTCTCTCTCTCTCTCTCTCTCTCTCTCTCTCTCTCTCTCTCTCTCTCCTCCTTCTCAAATTGCAATTGCAATTGCTTCTCTTCTAATTGCAACTGCATTTGTTCTTTCTTTTTCTGAAGCTCGAGGTTCCTTAACTCCAATTCCATCTTGTATTTCATTTTTAATTGCATAACTTTTATGTCAGAGTCCGATACCGACTTACTGGCCGAAGCCAAAACACTTTTATCAAAAACATTCTTCTCTATCAAATCGTGAATCAAAATATGTTTAGTTTCTTGTTTCGTTAAGGAAGATTTTGCTTCAGAAAGATCGTACTTTCTGGCAAGTTCAAGCAACTCATCTTTTTTCAGTCTATCCACCTGCTCCTGAGTTGGACTAGAAAATGTAAAATAGTACTTGCGATTTAAAACTAGGGGAATTTAAATTTCAAAAAATAATTTTCTGAAATATTTAACCAAAATTCATATATCCCAGGGACAAGGCCCGAATTTTCTCCTGTTACGTGTAGGCTCGTGCAATAATAACAAGAGAAAAGATTTAAGTCAACAAGCTTTGTATATTTTAACAAAATAATTTATTTCCCTAGAAAACAATGTAAAAATTGGAAATAGGACTTACGGTTTGTGAATATAATCCCAAATTTAATCCTAAGAATGAAAAATACAAGTCTTATCACTAAATAGTTCTAACAGAATCCAGGTTCGAATCTCGACAAGATTCCAATATGGAAGGCGATGACGTCAGATGTGATCGTTGTACAAATGGCAACAATTCCTCAATTGATTCACAGTTTGTTTCCGTATAACTCCAGAATAAATTTCCACTGAATTTCTTTCTCCCAGAATTTTTATAAAAGAGTACACTCGTTTGGTTTTCTAGAGAATAAATTATAAAATTCCAAAAATAAATGAACTTCAGAAACAATCTGGCTCGAGCCCTCAAGGTTTTAAAATACAACTCACTGAAACGCTCTCAGAAATATCATCCCGTTCTCGCGTGATAGGTCACGTGGTCTCTTAACACTTGAACAACGCAATAGGAAAAATGAAATTTGTCACGTAGCAAGAACAGCCCTATCTAAGATTCTCACTCTGAAATAAATTTAAAAATAAAACATTGTTTATTCAGACTACACATAGACTAAACTGACCCTGGCAATAGCCAATCGTTTTCGCGTAGTGTTTATACTACCGCGCACCAGGGTGAACTAAAAATAATGCTAATGTAACATCTTTTACGTTTTAGATAAATAGAATTACTGAAAGAAAATATCGAATCCCGTGAAAATAATCATTACAATAAAATGTAATGAAACAAAAATTAAATAAAAAAAGAATTTTAAAACTAACACACAAGCAATTTAATTACATATACGTAACATGTATCATTTGTGATGTGTGTCTGCCTAGGCTGTATAACTTTGTACAATTAGTCATACTTGGCTCAAATGTTGAATATTTCAACGCAACGTGTTGTGATCAACTCTGGGTTTCCTTGTTCTAGATCAAGTCAAAAGAGTGGGTCACTTAAGGCAGTTTTTCTATCAAGCACTTCCATATGCATTTTTTTTCTTTCTTCAAAATTACAGAAATATTACGTTGTTTAGCTTGAATTAAAGGCGTTTACTTGTTATAGTTTAACAAGAAAATCAATGTTTTGGCACGCTCACACAAAAAGTGGTTTTATGGTTGCAGACAGCATTTGCTTCAACGGTAACATTATGCCACAAGGACATCGAAAACTGTTTAAAATCATAATCTTCCCTGTAAATGACACTGGCAACAAACGTGTGAAAACAGAATCATTAGTAACATGTAATTCATTCTTTTTGGAAAACACCATGAAAGATGATGACACTCCTGTTTATGTTGCAAAAAGTGCTCAAACACAGGAAAGTAAAGGCCTGCTGTACTACACCGACAGTGTTTGATGACGTGTTCACAAGTCTTCACAGAAAACACAATATCAGAAACAACGCCTTTGGGACTTGTCAAAATCAGAACCCATACCGTCACTACGTCTCAAAATGGCTACGAATTCAGTCACAAACGAGAATTTAATAAACAAGACAGTATAAAAGAAGCTGGTATGAGAAACACTGTGCTGTGGGGGGGGTGTAAAAATTTTAATGCAACCATTTCTGACTGAAAAGCCTTCAGATAAATCCACTGTATCTTTATGAAAAGAAATTTCACTAAATATTAAAAAAAATGAAACAAAACAAAAAGCTCTAGTGATGTATGGCTACTAGATTCATTTTTGAAAGAGCAAATAATTACACCTAAGCAAAGGCCAACAACAATGTCGAGTAATTTAGTGTGTTTGCAACAAGAGTACTTTACCTTTAAAATGTTGCAACATCACTAGCTGGTGATATGAATACTGTTAAAAATGAGAGCAGTGAAATGAAAAACAGTTTAAGACAGAAACTGTATAGAAATGAAGGGCTGAACAAATTGCAACGCGATATAAAATTGGAAAAGAAAGAAATTTAAAGTTTTTAGGCAAATTAAATGGCCATCTTTATCAAAGAATGACAAGAAAAAAAGGAAGAATTAAAGAGACTGAGATTAAATTTATCATACACCTAAAACTGTATACATTGTCTAAAAGCAAAAGTGGAATACGTGAACCAAGAGAATGTAATTACAAAATCTCATTGCAACGTATCAAAGTGAAAAAGAAGTTAGTATTAAGGGAAGAACAATTAGACTGATTCAAGAAATTAAGACATCACAGCAGAAAATGACTGGTTGAGTGAACTTGGTAAATGATAATGTACTCACATATAATGAGGACATATTTCTTTACAACACAGAAGTGTGTGTGTGTGTGTGTGTGTGTGTGTGTGTGTGTGTGTGTGTGTGTGTGTGTGTGTGTGTGTGTGTGTGTGTGTGTGTGTGTGTGTGAACTATTACAGTGTAATGTTTGACAGAATAAAATTGGAAAAACCAACCAAAAATAGGACGCTGTCTCTAACCAATGAAAATAGGACCCTCTCGGTAACTAATGAAAACCCCAAAAGGCAACACAAACAACTTTAGGATCAGGACCGATCGACACGCCACCTACTGCATGCTTAGCCGAAACGGGGAAATTTATTCGTAATTGTATCGGATTGTACTGTACTCGCGCCACAGATGATAGTAGAGACCATTCTTAAGATCCTCATTAATATTCATTTTTTTACGGAAACCAGGTTAAGCTTGGCAGCTCGACAAAAAAACCCAACAAACACCACACAACATTGTACAGCATAATGTAACTAAAATCAAACTGATAAGGTACCATCACTCAAGCTAACACAAAAAATGGAGAAAAACAAAGAAATAATGTACATAGTGCTGATGTAGCTAACTTAACGCCCACTAAAACTCGATTTTGTTATAATGCATTCCTCAGATTTATATGCTTATTTGTCCTCTTACTCGAGACATTTTATAATATTTGTTCTTATCTGTAAATGCACTGTAACTGCAGAATCTATTCATTACACTGGTACTGTCTGTATTCCATTAATCTTTAACTTCGTGTTTCTTTAATCTTCTAGCCGAGTTCCTACAGAGGAAAATGGGTCAAATCATATGACATTGATGATGCTGATTATCATTATTATTAGGTAACAACCATTACGAGCACTCGGATCAATACAAATTTAAATATAAATTTAACAACACATTACATTTTTCACTTATCACAGTAATATCTGTAATCGGGATGCTGTTTTATCGGTGGGTGGAAGCGTGAATAATTAACTTTACTTTGAAAGAATCAGAATTAATTTAAGAGTCTGAATTCGAAAACCAGACTAGCTGTTCTTGGACTCATTGTTCGTCGTTAAATGAAAGATTTCGATCGTTTATCCTTTACTTTTTCAGAATTAGAAACAAGAATCGCTGTTATCGGACTTGTTGCTCGTTGTTAAATGAAGGATTTCGGGTGATTATTCCTTATTTATTGGCACATCTTACTTGCGTTTTGATTTCAGCTGCTTGTTTCATTTGTAAACTATATTTGTATGGGAAAGGGCTTATCTTATGTTGGGGGCCCCGAGTGGCCTAATTGGGCCCTGAGTGGCCGAGTGGTCTAGAGGAACCCCGAGTGGCCGAGTGGTCTAAAGGTGCCCCGAGTGGTCTAAAGCGCTCACCGTTACGGATCACTGCCATCTCACCTCTGTCTGCGTGGGTTCGAGTCTCGGGTTCGGCCAATGTGGGTATGTGAGAAAGCTTGCCGGTAGCTTCTCGTGGGTCGGTGGTACCTTCCGGGGTATTCCCGGGTTCTTCCTCAACCATTTATACTGGCCGCCATGTATAGCCTATCTTGTGCTGAAAAACGGCGTTAAACCCTACAGCAACAACAATTATCATATGTTGTGAGAACTTGTAGCCGACCCCTTTTACATAATTTAGCAAATAAACTATGTTTAAACTAAACTGAACATAAAAAATAGCACAACAAACGTTTAATGTTAAATGTTGTTTCTTATAACGATGACCAGTACCTCATCATGGCATATAATGTGTGTGTGTGTGTGTGTGTGTGTGTGTGTGTGTGTGTGTGTGTGTGTGTATGTGTGTGTGTGCGATTGATTTGGATTTTTAACGTAGCTTTAACAATTTTTCTGTCATATCGCTACGATGTCTGCAGCGTGGTAGTTTATAGTGATGTCTAGCACTTGGGCATCATACCGCAGACATGCAGCATCATGTTCCATTTTTTGTCACATTATCCTGACACTAGGCCCAGCAGTTCTAACACTAACCTCTTAATGCTGAGCGCCAAGCGAGGCAGCTGTTAGTACCATTCTTACAAGTCTTTGGTATGACTCGGCCGGGGTTCAAACTTGCGACCTCCTGCATCTGAGGTGGACGCTTTAACCATTTAGGCCACCGGAGTGGTTCGTGGCATATAGAAACAAGCCATTGATTTCATAGCTCCTTCATCTTAAAAGATGGAATATACTGGAAGATTAAGTCTTTTAGGAATTCCAGCACTTCCATTGGTAACGGAAAACAACAAGAATTCAGCGATAACCGCATCTTCGCTAGCCAAGGTTGCGATAAACCTATCTACACCTTGGCATATCGTGCAGGTATTTCTGTGCTTCGGGTCTGTGAATTTCATTGGATGCGGCGGCAAGCCTCCACATCCAATCAAAATTATGTTGTTCAAATTTGAACACTTTTCCTGCGTGATCGAGACAAAGGGAGCACATAACTTAAATGGACTGATAAATAAGCAATTTTCCAGTGCCTCTTAGTCAGATGCATCTGTAATGGCTTCCCTCTGGTACATAGTCATACAGTACTTTCGATGTTAAACTTACAAAGTATACTTTTTTGGTCAATTGCCACCACCGTTTCCGACCGATGTACAATGCACCACGCTACTGGTTAGTTGGCTTACATACTAAGGGAGGAAGCGCATGAAATCCAATAGATATCGCTAGGACAAAGCACCAATATAGCTGTTCGATCCGCCACGGTGTAGATAGGGTTATCGTAACCTTCGCTAGCAAAGATGCGATAACCGTCGACGAGGTAATGCATGTGCCTAGCTTAGCCTCGCTATCGACCTAATGACCTCAGGTCATATAAATATAAGAATGCATTCTATGATGGGTTTATAGTTGCTTACACTTTACCTACATAAGTGTAATATACATATAACGATAACAAGGGAGGACACTTCTCTGCCTTCTATCGCCTAAAAGTGCAATAAATAGGGTTCCCTCATTGGTCGACCGAAAATGACGTAATGCGCCTACTCATTAACCTGATTTTCTGTCGACCAATACGTGAAAAGTATTCCATTCAGAGCGTTCTAATTGCACATTACGCGTGTACTATGACCATGTGAACTGATAGCGTAAAAAATTCCTTAAAGATCTGGTGGCAAGTCAAACTTTCTGCAGGCATATAATGTCGAATGCCTTAGCTAAACATTGGTACTAAATTTATAGCGCTATGCGAAGTGCAGCATGAAACTGCAGCGTTTGTTCTTCAATAGGTCACGCAAGAAGGCAAAGAAGTGCTCCCCCCTCCTTTTGTTTTTATATGTATTGTACAACTGTACAAGTAAATTGTAAAACAACTATACGAGCCCCTGTGACTGGCACCGTGATTCTATTATATGTGTACCTGCACTGTAATTAATTACCACTAAAACACAGGCACTTGATTCCGGGGTAAACTAATGTGTTAATTGGTGAGTGTACACATTAGTTTACCCCGGAATCAAGTGCCTCTGCACTAAAAGTATACTTTCCAGGTACTCCGTTTTAAGAGACTTTGTCACCGAAGCGATTAATAAGGCACTGAGATCAATTGCCTTGCCGTGATCTCAGAAATATTGTTGTGCATTATATAATGCATTCAAGCATACGCTTTGCGTACTTGTTGACATCTAGCGAGATTACAGTGTTTATATGCCAATATTTTCATTTTACATCGCTGGACAATCACGGGCAGCGGAAAATCTGAGCAACACTTTCAAGGTTATATGCGAACAAGGCCAGTTAAGTGCCTTACCAAAGAAAATACCATAGTTTCCAAATGGAGCCGATCAGAAAAGTGAGAATCGAACCCGCACCCCGCTCAGGTCACGAGTCCAACGCTTTAACACGGAGCATGGGGATAAAATATTTCGAAGATGAAGTCGGTAAGGCTAGCGAAATCTACTTGGCATTCCATTTAATTCAGTTCAAAACAGCACCCTAAAAGACTTGAGAGAAAATTACTGCCAAGCACTGACGTACTGAAAGCAAACAGTTTCATAGACCAGATTTACCAGATACTGCAGGGAGCCGTAGAAGTTAGCGTGCAGGACTCGCGGTCGAAAGACACGGGTTCGAATCGTACTATCAGATCAGCCTGGGTCGGCTAACGTGTTGTGTCCTTAGGCAAGTTATTCCTATCGCCGTAGCTCTAAATAACCTACATGTATGGCCATGCCTTATGGTGTATAGTATGAAATGGAGAACAATACTTGACTACGAATAGTCCATTGCAGTCAGCAGGAAAAAAAAACCAACAAAAACGAACAAATAAAGATCGTCACAGGAAAGAGATACTGCTATCAAACTTTTTTTTAACCTGATGCTACCTATTTATGATAAGGCACGAGCTTAGGAAAGAATAATAAGAAATTTAACACGTTCCTATGTATATAACATCCCTGCATGGAAAAGGTTACTGACATAATAAAATGACATATTCCCAGACCTTCGCATTTACTTTAAGATTTTTGGTACAGGTGTCACTATAATAATTTAATTTCTTACCTTCATTCTGGTACATTTCTTTTGAAGTCTTTTGCATTAGTTACAAGATTTAATGCACCATGATTATCATAATTCTATTAGTCACTGACATGAATACAACGTACAAAAAATCTGTATGGTTTACATTCCATTTTCTAGAAACAGTTGCATTTAAATGAAATGACTAAATTTTTTTAGCATAGTTTGCTTTGATATCCTACGCAAAAGCCAAGATGCTGAACTACAAACAAAAAAAAAAATGTTTTCATTTTAGCTCTTTATGCTGTTTTCTTTTGAAAAGAAATACCTTCACTGCTTAGCAAATCTCCACAAAAAATATTGAAAAAAATATAAAAGATTTTCTTAGTGAATACAACTGGATGCAATAACAGCACGCAGGTTCAGTTAGTGTAGTGATATCTTTCAAATCATACCCGCCGTTAGCAAATCCTTCCGCATCAGGAACACAATACATGCATTATTGTCCAAGTTTTAGACGCATGTACTACTGGGATATGGTTGCCTTTTTTCTTTTCTTTCTTTTTAAATTAAACCTCACGACCTAATAAAGAGAAGCGCAACAATCAAGAAAGTGTTAGGAGTGCTTGACCAATGGTAATAAACAGGTGTTTGCTCCAGCCAATAACTGAAGAAAAAACTCCAGAAAGCTTGGTTAAACGCCAACAAGTATCAATAAATGTTACTGAACTGAAACTGGACGAACGCAGCTGGGCGTATAGATTAAGTTAATATCATGCATCATCCCATCCCCGCCACACACACAACGAGGACATTAAACACATGGACAAAGTATGACAAGCATCATCCCATGATAAAAAAATGAAAACTAAATTACATAGCACATCAACGCAGACAGTAAAAAATTGCACAAAAATACGGTGAACTGCACATTTTACGCCTATTTCGTGTTTAACTGTAATCTATCTAGGCACTAGTATGGCATGGATGAGTCTGGAAACTACTGACAAACGAATCTCAGGGACCTCGACCTTTCATCAAAGTATACGGTCTTAAACAAATTTACTGTGCTAAAACCATTATTTTTCCTATCACGCTTATCATGACCTTGACCCAAAATCTATTGGTTCCTTTGTAACCTTAAGTCCAAGTCAGCCCAACATTTCGTAAAAAAAACAGAAAATTTCGCAGTACATTATGTCGTGGTCAGCGTGACACGTAACCATTGAGACTGACGTATCGGCTAGTCTCGCAATAACTTGTTGACAGCTAGGGATCGTATCTGCTGTTTGGGGCATTAACTGAATTTTAATTCGAGTCCGTCGGTCCGACAGATACGTTAGTGTAAGGTCATATAGCGAAGAATGACAGAGTTGAGACAAGCCAAAGCAAAATTGTTTAGAAAACTTGGGTCATTTGAAACAGGTGTCATAAATGATATTTTCCAGAGGCGTCATTAACAAAGCCAGACTAGAGAGGATTATTCTAACGTCGATGGGAGTGATAACATTTATTGGCGGTTAGAGAATGTAATCCTGCCAGGCTAAGCTAAATGGGGGGTCCCAGACGGAATTAGAGGTTTTAAGCAAATCTTCCTCGCGAAATTAGACAGTATAAGTTCTGAGGAGAGCCAGAATTTTGGCTCGGGGAGATAACAAGTATTTCTCATTAGATTGTCCAAGGGATATGTTTAAGAAACTTGAGGACACGGAAAGAAAGAGATTCAGCTGCATATTAAGACCGAGTCTCAATCACGCACAATGGGAAAAGTAGGTGCATACCTTACTGCACAGTGGAAAAGAGCA